>JBCEWB010739287.1:0-16838 GCA_039654565.1 Peronia peronii | reverse complement strand
CAACAACAACAACAACAACAACAACAACAACAACAACAACAACAACAACAACAGCAACAGCAGCAGCAGCAGCAGCAAAAACAACAACAACAACAAGACACCCCCCCCTCCGCCAAAAAAAAGAGCAAAACTCAATTTACCATGTCCAGTTGCTCTCACCCCAGTGTCAAAAACGGATCACAATCACAATGACCATTCTTTTTCTCCTCCATTTTGATCTTTTCATGCTTGTCTCTCTCGAGGGTACTGAGTGAATAGGCAGACCCAAAAAAGAGTGTTTCTCTCGGGACAAAAGAAAAAAAATAACATGGAGAAAAAGGTGACAAGGAGGGACAGAAAAAAAAAGAAGAAAAGTTTGCCTTAAGAGCTTAAGCAGATGCACATTCTTCAGGATGATCTATTACAACGAAACTTCTGAAAATCAAACGAAATCAACTAAACTAAAACTTCAGACAACAATATGCGCTATTCTGACAACCTAAAGTCCTTCGCCATCTCCTTGCAATTGTTATAGTGTCCAAGATTATATGAATTTTAAATCTGCACGTAATCATTTATATCTATCGTATCTAACACCAATAATAATAATAATAATAATAATAATAATAATAATAATAAAATGGGATCTTATTTGATAATGTTGAGCTGTATTCGGTCCATTTTGTTTTCTTTCTTTGTATGCATTATTACAATGGCACCTCATTTTGTTTGTATGTTTATTTGTTTGTTTTTTGTTTTCTTTTCTTTTTTAAACTCACAATGTACAACTCAAATAATTTGCCTTTTAAAAAAAAATTCTTCTTCTATTCTTTTCTTTTAAATCATCCATGTTTTCTTTTCTTACTTCCTTGTTTCGACTGCTTCACTGATTATCAACAGGCCTAATGTAAATTTCGATAGGCTTTCGTTTAGTTCCTTTTTCGAATCAGCTGTTACAATTTATTTATGTTTTTATTTTCCCGTAATTTAATGATAAACACTATTATCATTATTTGAAGGGCATCTAGGTTCAATAGTTATCCTGGGTTGGAAAAGGGCAAAGAGAAAGATTATCTTGTATCTTGATGTAAGCTTAGATTGAATTCATATGTGAATACTTCAGCGTCAATCCTGTTAGTCGACCACATGTCGTTTGCCTCTTGTATATCAACGATGACGCATTATTCTAAAGCCAAGTGTCTTGCTTGAGTTCAATACTTAGCAACTTCCCTCACCCCTCCCCACCCCGCCTCCACTAAGTCCACTTTAACACTTGGGGTGCAAAAATGTCCAGGGAGTAATTTGTGAGACAAATGAACAAGATAGTGTCTATAACGACCTTCTAGGATCTCCTGAATCATAATAAAAGCCCATAAATCTTCGACAAAATTACACACCTAATCTATTAAAATAAGTGCTGAAAAAAAAACAAACAAACAGACAAACACACACACAAACAAAATAACGAATGAACAAAAAATATTTTAGAGTTCGGGTGAAGTGGGCAGTGCAATCCTCATATTGTAATTTTGAATGGAAAGCCGTTTTAGTAAACAAAATATGAGCATGCGAACCCTCGCGCTAACTTAAATCTTCATTTTTAGCCCATTTTTACAATATCACCCTACACATAATTATTGTTCTTATGTTGACCTAGAACAGAACCATAACGTCTGCTACAGCAATATGCGTGCCGAAATTTAGCCTATATTTTCGTTTTCGTTTTTGTTTGTTTGTTGTTTGTTTGTTTGTTTTCAGTCTGAGGAATCTTAGACGAAGTATATGCATTCCAAGTCTGTGGACGGACTGTTAAAAATTTAGGATTGGATATGGAATTACGGCATAGATATAGACCTATATAATGCTTTTGTTTTGTTTTGTTCTCTTTATGTGCGTGTGTGTGTATGTGCGTGTGAGCGCGCGCGCATGTGTGTGTACCCCATTAAATTTCCCTTCTTTATCTTTCTTGTGTGTATGTGTGTGTGTGTATGTGTGTGTTCCATTAAATTTCAAACTCATATACTGACATAAAAAAGGGTGACACCGCATTTTCATATGAGTCGACCGCAACTGCGAAGAATGTCAAGTCTTCAAACGTCAGTGGACCCAGGCTCTCTTCAAAATGTGCATCCCCCTCTCTCGGGGGAAGAATAACATCTTAACGCGCACTATTTTGTATCATTCAGAGTGGCCACTTACCGTATTTCTTATGTCACATTTTATGAGTCATATGAAGCAATAAAATTCACCAAGTCAGTGAACAAATTTATGAACTTTTTTTATAAGTTCGACCTTTTGGTTTCCATCATTCAAATTTATACACAGCGTTATATATTATCTCTTCACTTTGCTCAAGCTTTACTAGAACACAAATGCGTTTGTTTATTGTATTTGCAAGAGCGTTACAGTATCTTCACTCACAGGACGCACTTTCAGGCACAGGATCCGATAATCATGTGAACTTATTTCATGGGGAAAAAATCAAAACAAAAACACAGGCGAGTTCAACATATTTGTATCAATGTTGTTCCATTGAACCATTGTCCCAAGCTTATTTATAGATACTTTTGCAATTTATGGAATGGTTTTCACTGGGTTATTGAAGAGGCAGTTAGAATATAAACATACCCTTTATATTCGGACCATTGTTTAGAATTGGCATTTTAGTTTGGAGTTGGGCTTCGACAACCGGCGCTCTAAAGCTCTTACTTTAGTGTCAATGCTTCACCCAGATCGCAGTCTGGTCAGCCAACTCGGCATCTCGGGATATAATACTATTAAATCTGAAGTGAGAGTTGTGTTGTGTTGGGGTTGAACGACACATCAGCACTATTACGGCTATACTGTGTCAAACACGGTTAGAAACGTTTACACGTCAAGAAGAAGAGAGGAAAGAAAGCGGGATAGAAGACAAGAGCAAGGAGAGAGAGAGAAGAGATGTCTCTCCTGGAATGTCGAGGATGGCACTCCATGGGAGACAGCCCACCGATGGCGGGATCACACCGCCTGCAAGTGGGAGCAGAGAACCTACTTATAAACCCCGGGCTCCCGCGGGGGATCTGAAGTGAGACGACACACAGGAAAGAACAACTGAATAAATATGATGCAGTCGTCAGGATTTGAAGCTTTACGCAGAGTGGAGCAAACGTACAGAATGAGGGCAAAATGCCATGAGATTATGAAATGCAGAAAACAATTAGTTGTGAATGTGACATGAATCCCGAGAGCAAGTGTGAGAAGTGACAAAAGTTCAGTCATATTATAAACAGCCCCCAGCGCCCCCCCCCCCGCCCGCCCCCCCCCTGTCTCTTTTTTTCACAAATCGAGTCAGAGAGAGAAAAAAACTTAAAAAATAACAACAAAAACAAAAACAAAGAAACAGAAATTTCAGGGTCGTATAATACCTCCCCATGATTTGGCCAGTTTCCCGAGCTCTAAGGGCTGGATAAATGGTAACCAGTTTGTCCTAATTTCTTGATCTTGGGAATTCAAGAAAATAAAATAAATAACGAAACATAATGGAAGCGCAGTTCAAATTTGACTAGCAAATTACTTGAAAAGTTTCAGGCAGATGGCAGGCTGTAACCAGACCCCATTCTCTTCCTCCTTCGCCCCCAAAACTACACTTCTAGTTAAAAATTCACAGACGCTCCGGACCACGCATATTTTAATTTTTTGATATCTGTTACTTCTCTGCACATCTAACTCAAGCGAAGCTATTTTTCATTTATTGTCTACAAAGTCCATTCTGTTATATCTGACAAAGTGCTTTCGATCCACTCCATAATAATGTACGAAACTTTCTTTGTTCCCAACTTAATTCTCTCTCCGGTAAGCGAAAGACACGATCTCAGCTACGGCCCTAATCTATAAATATAGTGGGGAAAAATACGAAAACATGATGAGACACACATCCCGAACTTGATATATGCGTGAGTTTCGTTCTGATGTTTTCTTAATGTGTAGTCCAACAATCTTAGGATCCCTTTTCTGTGGACCTGCTGTCCTTATGTGTATAGACTAGTGATTTTATTTCATGCAAGTATTTTACATGTTTCATAGCAGTCTGGAAGTAGAAGGGCACTCTGTGATAACCGTGGTCAGTACTTTGTGTGGCATGTCATGGAGAATGACGAGGGGCAGGAGCAGTCCAAGGAGCAGAATGTACAGAACACAGAACAAGACAGTCAGGATAACAGAACAACAGCCGAGACAAGATCAGACCAACAGCTCCATGTGGTCACGGATAATCCTGAGCAAGCGACACTGCTGGACGCTGCCCAGTCACTTCTCACACTGGCCAGCACACCTGTCTCACCGGTTCTGTCTATGGCAAACACACGACTCAGTGAAGGCGTGAGCCAGTACAGCACAGCAGCTCAAGGGAACTGGCCGAACGTTCTGCTTTCTCCTACCAGCAGTTCGTCCGATAGCAGAACATCAACTACCTTTCGCTCCAGTGACAGTAAAACTCGCACTCCTACACGCAGCAAACTGCCATTGAGGGTAAGTACGCCGAGCAGTGGCTCATCCACCCCGCCTCCTGCCAGCAAGCGCTGTAACACTCCAGGCACTAGCTCACGTCAGGAGAGTCTAACAGACAGTGACACATCCACATCGAGAAGAACTTCAACACCCTCGCGTCTTCCTCGTCCCATTGCAACTGATAGTCAGGGATCATCTAGAACAACATCACTGAGAGAAGCGCTTCTCTCAATTCCAACCCCTGCTTCTATGAGTCCTCTGCACCTATTCAGGCCACGTTCCAGTCCCGTTGTTCGGTCAAATATACCCAGACGTAGTCCTGACATGTCTCGCTCTGCAAAAGGAAAGACGAGATCTTTTAAGAATTCCACATCAACAGAGCAAGGTTTACGTAAACCCATAGCCAGGGGCACCTGGTCCAGGATACCAACGGTAAAGAAAGATCTTTTGGCCAGATGTAAGGGAAACAGACCTCCACTACAGCGCATGAACGCGGTTGACAGTCCGTCTGACTCCCACATAGCCCGCCAGCGAGAGACACAAGACCAGTCATGCCATACTAGCTCTTTGAACCGCGTCAGATCAAAGGACATACAATTTCCGGTTGCGGCAGTGTCATCACCTACCTATCTCTTGCACCAAACGGGAGAGCCCAAAGTTGCAAGAAGATCAAGTCCTAAAAAGCACAAACTTGTTCGCCAATACTCTGAAGAAAACTTGGCAACTGTCAGCACAATGAATATGTCAAGAGATGATGATGTGGAAGAAACACAAGCCGAAAATAGAGCTGGGTCTGATGATAATATTGTAAACGAACCACATGCAGAAAATGTGCCCAGTGCTAATACTGTGGACGAACCGCAAGCAGTAAAGGTGGCTGCGGATAATGTTGGAGACGAGCCGGATGGTTGTTCATCTACAGCGGGATTGCCAACGTCATCCACGTCTTATGAGCACCATGAACCAGTTGCAGTCCAATCCGAGAGTGCTCCAGAACCTGACGCTGATTCAGAGTCCTCTGAGTCATCATCATCATCATCAACATCATCATCACCGGATTCAGATCAGGCAGAGGACAGCGATGAAGATCCGGAAGTCGAATCCTTATACCAAGACATCGCCTCTTTAGTCACTATGGGCGACGACGATAATGAAGATTTCAACCCAGAGCAACAGAAAACATATGTTTCGCCAAAGAAGGAGAACAGCGAGAAGACTGAGACAGAAAGCAGATCGGATGATGGAGTGTTCAAAATACCGTCCGGTCTCCCACCTCGGAAACGTTCTAAGTTAAGAAGAAAAACATCGCCTAAAAAGAGGTCAGATGCCTGGTCATGGCAACAACCAGGACCTTCTGACCATCAGAGTAGATATCGGGACAGACAGATGTCACATTCACCCAGTAAGACTAGAAAATATTCGGGCGAGAGTTCTAGATTCTCAACTTCTTCAGTCTCAGATCTTTATCCAGAAATCCATTATACTGTTGAGTCACTGGATGCTGTGATCAACACAGAATCTGTGGAAATCATGACCTTTCCGGGTACATCAATGGGGACAAGCCAAACAGATGTCCAACACATCTCTGGGATACGACAACGTTCTGGTGCACAAACTGAACTAGACAGTGAGGATTATAATTTCGATGACTACGATGACGTTTTCTATGATTCTGATGATGATGGTACATCTGCAAGAGAACTGAAAGATGCTGCTGAATCACTATCGAGCCAAAGCTTTGGTGCCAGGTCGTTGTTACCCTCACTGTCAGATCCGAGCACTTCCCAGGAAGTTGTCCCGTCCGAGCTCAGGATATCTGTGACAGGTCCCGATGATAATTTGAATGATGTCTCCGATATTGCTCGAATTATGACCCTGGGTCCCGGACTGGTACAGGGACGGTCTGCTGACACAGACGGTCAGTCTGACACGGCACAATCAGACACACTACTGGCCTCACCGCGTCGTAAACGTCATGTAACAACACGAGAAACACCAGAGACGTCTCTTACCCCAGAGCCTGAGTCTCCACAAGTCAATCCTGAGTCATCATGGATAACAATAAGACTACAACCATTCCAATCTCACGTCGAAGACCATGACATTCCCCCTCATTCCCCGTTTAAGAGACGGAGACACGAATCATCTTTAACGCTACCATCACTGGCGTCGCCCACTTCCTCAGATGCCGATGCCTTCGATGAACCAGATGCTGAGGCTGTGAACTTTTCTACGTCGCCCGACAGTGAGCTCAGGTGGGGAAGAACCAGTGCTGGACCATCACATAAAATTGTGCCTTCAGAAACAGAACAGACTTTACAGGAAGGCCAAACACAGGAAACAATAGGGTCAGTTCCTGAGGTAGCAGAAGAGGTGGTGGTAATTTCAGGAGGAGAAAATGTTCTGTCTCTCAAACATCCTAACTTACCATCAAAAGACACAACTGCTGACTCCCAAAGAGCAACTGAACAAAGGAAAAGACCGAAACCCGACTTAACTTTAACCGTTCCTAGAGGGGTGCTTATCAGAGAGATGACCGATGTCTACCCGAGAGGACTGATTGACCACACACGGTTAGGGAACCCACCAGGCTCGGAAGGGACCCAATCTGATTCCAGATATCCAGCTCATTCGGGGAGTGGTCTGTCTACAGGTACAAGCACAAGTCAGTCAGGCACCTTTCCCCAGAGTCCGCAGTCGGACCGCAGTACTGCTCCTCGTATTGTGGCCCATTTATCACTGACCACGGGCGAGACTTTGCCATCCGAAGAATTTCAGACTAACGCCGGAGAAGGCACCAGCCAAACTGAGCAGTCATTACATGCCTTGCCAGTCAATCCTGAAGGTAGCAGTGTTCCTGCGGATAGTGCCATGGCCAGTGGGCAGTCTGACCAGAGTTCAGCTGTGGCCATGAGCGAACCCGCTGCAGGAGAAGTTGAGTCACCAGTCTTGAGTACCTCGCCCGTCAGCCCTCCTCTTACCACAGCCACTGAGACCGTCACGAGTCAAACTACAGCTACGACAACAGAAGCGGCCATCGAGTGTGTCCCTCAGACAGCGGCTGGAACAGAGACTCCTGCACAATCTCAAGTCTCCTCTGAGGGACAGGGATCATCAGTTATCGTACAATTTAATTTTGCCGAAGTGACACCCAAGATCTACGAAAAACCCCTGGTCCCAACTGTGCGGGACCTTTTAGGACTGCCCAAAGAGAAACCCGCCTCGAGAATAGATGCCCTCCCGCAGCTTTCGGAAGAGGACGGAATGGCCGACACCGTGTTTGTGGACAAAGAGGTGAGAGAGAAGGTTCTCGACTGTCAAAGCCCATTGACATTGTTTCTTTTGGAAAGATTTCCATAAGGAACACAAGAGACCAGAGCTATATATATACTTCAATTCCAACTGGATCCTGAAACACATTGAATTACTTTGTTTGGGTCCATAGTTTGAGACTGTCAGGATTCGCGCTTTTATTTATTTTTTTTGTTTTGTTTTGTTTTGTTGGTTGTCTAAGTTACAAAAATGATCGTTTAAAAAAAAAAAAAGTTTAATTAAAAACACACTGGCCATCACCTGAAGAATCCTCTTTATAGTGTCCAAAAACTTGTCATTGCAAGGCATCAATGCCATTTATTTTTTATAATATTTTGGCTATAAGTGCATACTTTTGGGAGTTTATTTAAGATACATTTATTCTTTATCTTTAATTAAAACCCCAAAAGCCGCCTTCATAAGAACCCGCTTCAGAAGGATAGCCAAGAAGATGTCATTGTAATGCGGGGCAGGAATATCATTCTGTTTATTTTCGCTACAAAGGCATATGTACAGTAGTTTGGGCGAACAACTCTGGGCTAAAAGTCTATTCAAAGTCATAACACTAGGTCTTGTTGAATGATTCAGTAATCAATATGTTGGAAAGTGTATAATTGGGGAAAAAAATCTTTGAAGTCTATCCTGCTTTTATGATGTGGCTTGAAATCTTTCGATGATGCCCTTAACTGGGGCGGAGAATTCAGAACCCACTCAGTGAAACAGCCATCTAGCCACTACAGTTAATTTCTCGCTGGACAGCTTTTAACTTCAAAGGTAATTCAGTGAGTGAAAGAGGCAGAAATTTCATGAATCGTTGACAAACTCACCTTTAACAGCCCATTTTGATCAGCTGTCAGTGTCTAGTCTGACTGTATATTCACTTCCGGTTTACACTTTGTGCTGTTAAAATCACCGAAAATCACCTTTACTTGTAGTCATTTCAACATACACCTCTACCTATCTACATATCTACTTACCTACCTATCTACCAACCGATCTATCCACTCACCCACCTGTCTGCCTATCCACTTACCCATGAACCACTTACCTACCTACCACCTACCTGTCTTATCTACCTATCTACCCACTTACTTACCTAAATATTTATTTACCTACCTACCTGCCTGCCTACCTACCTACTTACCTACCTACCTACCTACCTACCTACCTACCTACCTACTTGCCTACCTATATATTTATCTACCTACCTACCTACTACCTACCTACCTACTTACCTACCTACTTACCTACCTACCAACCTAACTACTAAATAGCTTACAGATCTACCTACTCCTTCACTTTGACCCAGATTCCTAGCTTCTACAGAGCAATGCCCAGCCCACCCCATGTTCTATCTCATCTCTCTGCCTTGTACCCACAGAGACCCGAACAGCTGGAGAGCCTCACTCCGCTCATACGCGAAACTCTGGCCTTGAAGGACCTGTGGTTCATACAAGACAGGATAATTATCGGCGTGCACAGCAGCCTGGTCAGCTCTGTGTGCAGCTCTCAGTATTGGGGAAGTCTCACGGTGAGTTCTAACTTGTCGGTGCAGTATTACTGCTAGTATTATCGCTCTGATCGGTGAATTCTCAGTAGTCATCGAGAAATGTCACTGAAACAGAAAACATGGAAGACGGCTGACAATCATACTACCATCATCATAATCATCATCATAGCAACAACAACAACAACAACAACAACAAAACGACAACAGCATTACAGATTACCAAAAAGGCGATGGCCACGACACAATGACAGAGCTGACGGTCCATAAATTATCATTATCAGTAGCAACAACAACAAACGGACCAAAACAATGATCATTACCAAACACGGTCAACGACGACGACAACAATAAAATACAGAGTCAGAATGAATAATGACGTTATCATTGTCACGGCAGCAACAGCAGCGAGGATAATGTCACCAAGTATAAGAACAAGAACTACTGCGATAAAACAAAGCGAAACAAACAACAACAACAACGACGACAAAATATAGATCGTCCTTATCTTTATTTTACCTGCGTACCACGATGATGTGTATATTGCACTCATGACGGTATCCCCACTTTTCAGGCATTACCACGCAGTAATAACGATGAATCACACTGCAAAAAACGCATGTTTACACATATCCCCATTTTCGATAGTTTCTTTTTTCCTATACTCTTTATCAAAAATGTTACGTAAACGTTTTTTACCGTGCGAGGCACCTTCTAACCGTGATCATGCCGATGATCTCATTAAGTCTCAGTTCGAGCAAACAAACCATTACCGATACTTCTGTATAGTTATTTCTATCGGTCAAGAAATAGTCCGTCTTAAAGAGACAATAATGTTAGACTGTTGCCTCATCTATGTAAAGAAAAAAAGTGCATCATGTTCATGGCTTTCTTGTTTTTGCTTCCACAGTCTCACCCTGGTTTCAGCCCGATCGGCACAGCTTACACAGATTTTCCTCGAAAATTTTACTTTACCATATCTCAAGACGCGCTGCTAGTCATTGTCCACTATATCTACAGCGGGAAATTGAGACTGAATCTGACTATAGCCAAAGAGGTTCTTTTGATAGCCACACATGCTGGCATCAAGTACATCGAGGAGCGGTGTACCGAGTATTTTCTTCAATTTCTGTCAGTCCATACCACGTGTTATATGCTGGACCTGGCTTTCCAAACGTTCAGCAACGTCTTAATGTCGTACGCCACCGAGTTTTTCAACCACCATATCGAGGAGATCATCGCCAATGGCACGCTGCTCAACCTCGACCCATTCTCGTTGGCTTCGCTTCTCTCCTTGGACACACTTGTGCTGAGAGAGAACAAAGTTGTGTTGAACACAGCGCAACGAGAGGACACTGTGCTACGAGCTGTGTTGACCTACTTTCGGCTTTGTCCTATAATTGAACCTTTTGCTGCTTGGGCATTAGTGGAGTCTATACGACCTAGTTTGCTGCCCCCTTCCCCAACCCTTCCAGAGAAAGTGAAATCGTTTGACTCTATCCAAGACAACATCTACATCAAAGAATTGTTATTAGCCTTTGAACTGGGATGTTTTCATCCAGCAGTTCGAATTCCAGCTAGCTGGTATAGATGGAGAACATTGACAGTGAGCAGTTTTATTCACCGTGATCGCTTCGTCCACGCCAATCGTTCCTCAGGCCGAATGCCCATGGGATATGATTTCGAAGACTCCTCATTCCAGATCTCCAGAATTGACCTGTGGGAGCGGCTCGAAGGGTCCAGAGTGGTCATTGCTGCCTTGATTGTGACCTACCGCCTGGGAGACCAAGGCACGGAGGTCATATCTGATTCACTCACAAACTTATCAGACCTATCTGAATACACTCATCGGCAGGTAGTTCTGCAACCAGGTGAGAACATCTCCAAAGTCATGCTTAACTCCAGCGATACTCATATACACAAAATTGGTTTCAAAACCAACCGTAACAATATTTTCGGACCTTTTGGTGATACCTGCAGGTTCCAGTATGTAGAAGAAACCCCTCAAACAACCGAAGTGGCATCGAATCCGAGTCGTCAGCGAGAGAGAGCCGCATTAGATCGCCCTGATGACGTAGTGGCTTTGAAGTCCTGTTTGTACTCACTTTGTGTCGATCATTACAAAGACGCCGATGGTCTGTCTGTGTGCAATCTGACAGTCAAATGGATCTGTTTGGAATGACTAATTCTGACTTGTTTTTGTAGACTGGATATATGGTGGATGTGTGCCTTTGTTCATATGTAAGGATGCACTGTGCAGATGAAAGTATGTATTGGATCCGTTTGAGAAGGTGCTTTGTACGTGTGTATATAATTCTATAGTGTGTGTGTATGTTTAAATGCATGTGTCTCTGAAGTTCACTGTGGTGGAATGTGTTGCACATATTCATCAGTGAGAGTGCAGTATTTTTGACTGTCTAGCAGGTCATAATAAATATGATTCAACTGCAATGTTTTATCAAATCTTTTACTGTCATGCTTATGGGATCTTATGCTTTGCTTAGTAATCAACTTGTTAATCTCTTCCACCTGCTAACTATTATGTATACACCAAGCCAACGTTTGAGAACGAGAGAAAATTTAGTCCGTAGGTAAACACAACGATCTTGTGCGAATTTGGGCAGTGCAGATATAACATCTATCTTGAATAACACTCTTTCTTCTTCCCTTTAATCTATTCCATCGGGGCGCCTCCCTACGAGTTGAGCACTAACTGTCCCTATCCTACATTGTCTGGTAGAATCTCCTTGTTTGCTTTAAAAAGTAATTTTCGAGCGTTGTACACATTTCTGTATGGCATAGAAAGTGAGTCCTTAAACATTTCAAGAGAATTTTAATCTTGTAGTGCATAATTCTTAAATCAATTTCATGTTTGCTCTGAAATTTCTCTGGCGGTTTTAGACTTACATTTCAGTTTCTGTGTTTTCAACGTAATATGAGTTTAGCTTTTATTAGTTATATGGCTTTGTTTGCCGTCTTGAAAGTGTCAAAATTATGCGGATTTGTTTACTTTTACAGAATTTACACCTTTGTACGCCCAGCTTTATTTCTTACTTAAGATCTGTTTGCCCTTTACACAAACTTTATATGTACAAATATACATCGTTACTCACAAACTGTGATTTTTAAAAAGTATCGACAGGAGTGTTTTATTCTTAAACTTTGTTTTTGGTGTAGAAAGATGTGAGTTTTAAGTAATAGAATGCATTTACTATGACCCAGACTTTTACATTTGACGATACCCTGATCTATGCACCAACTGGTCCAAATAAGTGAGTAGTTATTAAAAACAACAACAAAATTGAAAAGAAAACAAAAAAAAAAACTGCATGTTTATTTGGTTCGAAAGAAAAAGGCTAAAGGATGAACAAAGTTATAGATGTATGCTTACCTGATGAAATAAACAAGAATAAAAAGAAATTATAGGTCAATGTGTTCACTCCCAGTACATTCATTCTTATTTTTTTACAACAGTAATTTTTGTTAATGAAATTACAAGATGTAAAGACTAGATGTTTTCTCCTTCAGTAATGGCTGAGTTTTTTTTTTCTCCAGAGCTAAATAGAGTTGTAAAAGTCTATAGTTTTATCATTCACTGTTATGTTGCCCCTTGTTCAATATGATTCTCTGTCTCCATCTCAATTGACTCGTCACCATCACAGGGTCAACATGATTAAGCAAAATTAAGCTCTTGTAACAAAACCTAATTAGTATTATATTTGTGTATTTTGAGTTGATAAAGTATGTTTTAATATCCTCAATTGGCCTGTCATTAGCACCACCATGAGAAATGTGTCCACAGATGAAAATAAATAGTCTGCAGTGAACTCTGAAAATGCAGATGTTATCTTTCATAACTGTGTTTTTGTGTCTGTGTCACCTGTCTCGGCGTAATCGCTAATCAATGCCAACAGATGCCACGTCAAGTATGCCCTTATTGATTTTGTGTACAGCAAATGCTGGTATCGAGGCGTGGACAAGCTGGTGATGCCAGTTTGTCAGGTTGGAGTTCAGAGTGTAAACATCGTGCATTCGTTTCCGACCCGCTTCAGAATCGATCCGCCTAAATATGTCACTCGCATTCCTAGACAAAAATAGAATGACTAATGTAGCTTGGTACAATGTCGTGCAGTGTATCATTCCGCACACTTAAAACACATCGGTCTCTTTTTATGCCTGCTATTTTATCCGATGAAATACCTGCAACTTTTGGTCTTAATTGAAATTATATCTTTTGCTTTATTTCAATCAGTCAAAATATATTTATCGGTTTGCATCCATATACTGTTTACCTGTAAACATATCATGTCCATGTGCTGTGCATTGTTTACTAGAAATCAAGAAACTATAATTATTTTGTATCAATAAATTATAAAATGAAAACTTTCTGGTTGATAGTATTATTATATAACTAGTGTTCTATTACCAGTTACTTGATTGAGCTACATGAAAACGACGTTAAATACATAGATTTAATACATTATTTAGTATTTGAATATAGATGCTCCACATAAAGGTTCACAGACAATACATCCGCCTGCAGTCCGTTTCAGTTCCGTTTTGTATATAATGTCATTTTCTATTTTAAAATGGGAATGACGTCACTGGAGAAATAGAACCAAAAATGAAGCGAGTCGGTACCGGATGTACTGTGTTTGATTGAGGTGAGAACTCAGATTTTAATCTCCCATCGCCACGTACTGAATATGACTGAAACACACACGTACACACACACAAAGGCGTAATGTAGCTTTAATCGTGCCGTGGCGCCGTGAAATCCCAACACAAATAAACAGACATAAGCACACATTGCACTCACACACACGCACACACAGCGAAAAAGAGGGAGAGAAAGAGAGAGAGAAAGAGGAAGAGAAATATCGAGTCACATCAGTGAAAGCAACAATGTTAAAAGAAACGTTAACTTTGTCCATTTACGTTTATTAAGACAACTATATAGCTGATAATTAATTTTGTACCATGAAACGTGTCATTTCTCAAGTCCGCTGAAATCTTCTATCTTACAGTGCCGCACAGCGGTCAGTCGTGAGTGAGGCCACAGTGTGGTGTGTTGTCAGCCAGTATGTCTTCCCATTGTAAAGGCGGCAGTTCTTATTTTTTTATTTTTTTGTTGTTCAGTTGCTTATGTACAACCCAATTCTGATATATCATTATGTTATATAGTACCATACGTAAGCGATCTACAAGCGACGACGGGTTTAGAGATTTATCTTAATTATTACTACTATTTTTTTTCCCGGTCTATCTACAGATAAAGCAAACCTACTCATCCAAGTCATGTTAAGGTAGACATATTTCGGCATCAGTGTCATATTATAACAGAGTTTCGTATTTATAATGAGACAATCATCCTTTCTGTAGCCATTCAGACTTTCTGCCAGCGTAGGTATTTCTATTTTGATTGGAGATCCAACAGCGTCAGGTAGGTAAACAAGCAATTCTAAGTGCTCTCTGCTCTGTGTTGGTCAGTTTAACTTATTTCTTGCCTAGAGAAGAGAAGAAACCGTTCAGGGCATCGACCACAGTGTCGCCAGCGTTGGAGGTCAACTCTCTGATGGCCTCAGTACTGCAATGGGTGGACAGGTTGATGACTGCACGCCACACTCTGCAGAAGTATACATATAGTATGGGATTTGAAATGGCAGTGGACAACGAAGACACAACCAAAAATATCAGTGAAATGTGTAAGATTGCAAAGATCTCATTAAAGTACAAGAAGGAATTACAGAAGCTTACACGTACGAAAACAGAAAGACCCAGGTCCAAGAATAAAAGACTTTAACAGCTACAAGATAAGAATTTAAAAAAAAAAAAAAGGATTAAAGACACTAAGGCAAACGAAGGGAATAATAGATTCCGGTATTTACGTGTAAAAACAAACAAACAAACAAACAAACAAACAAAACCAAAAACAAAATTAAAAATACCTAAGGGTGATAATTAATTTCTCATCCATTATAGCCAAAATGTTATTGCGATCTTAAAAGTCTCATAAAGAGACACACGGCAGAGTGACACCGGAATCAGGACCATGACCTGGCGTTGTCAATTGTCAGAAGTGACAATATCAAGCAAATTGTAATAATGACCAACAATAAACCCAAAAGAAAATGAGCAGCGTAAAAGCGAAAGCACGGAATAGCCTACTCACTTGGCAGCGCCCCGTGAAAACAGGTCTCTGAACTCGAAGACACTCATGAAGTTCTGTGAATTGGCCTCAAAGATATCACAGAAGCCGTTATCTGCAATATAGAAAAGCAATGTGGGTATGTGTGAAACGTCCTGGACATATGAGAAATACCACTGGCTATCACCTTTTTTTGTGTAGTTAATGTATCAGATTTATCTGAAATTCTCAAAGTGCATCGAAATTTGCATTATAATCGTGGAAATCATATTGAAGGTCTTATATATTAATATTCCACTTAATGAAATGTTCTTATACTTGTTTTATTGAAAATGCTAATTTAAGCTGAGTGAAGTCTGGACACCAAGGCAAAAGACATGTGTCTAGACTTTATTGACATTCTGTATATCTACAACTGTATAACATCTCATTCTCTCGAACAAGCCGCTCACGACTTCGTTCTTACATTCCACGATAAAGAATAAACTACTGTTCCAAAACCAAATAATTCTTTTCTGACATATACAAATAAAGATAATTGTCATAAACATTCTTATAACGGAGGTTTAGCGTGGGTCGAGCAGTCATTGACACTGGGCAGAAAATAAATTTATATACCCGTCAAGTTCTAGTAACGATTGAAATGATCTGGGCAACAGACAGATATTTTATGCTTTATTTACTTCGATCTCTTTACAAAACTTTAAGACACAAAAAATGCGTCAAAAGAAATACATGCTAATCGCTTCTTGACTGAAAGCTCTAATATAGATGCAATATTCACAATACACTCATGAACACATAATTATAAATTCAGAAAAAAACTTTTTACTGAGTGTTTGACAAACAATAGCGTTTATCTCCGTTTTCTTTTCTTTTGTGTTCAATTGAAAGTAAATGCAATTTTGATTTCATGTTGCAGACATGTTATTACAATAATTATAGTTTATATGATAAAAATTCAAAATCGCCACCATATTGGAGAAGATTAGAGGGATTGTTACAAACACACGGGCAAACAACTAGAGAGACAAAACAGATAAAGTAAAGAGGTAAACAGATAAGTAGGAAGACAGACAAAATGACTAACAGAGAGAAAGACAGACAGGAGGTAGAGAGATAGGCAGACAGACGGACAGATAGACAGACAGATAGACAGTCAGACGGGCAGGTAGGCAGACATATAGACAGAGAGACAGACAGACAGATATAGATAGATAGATAGATGGATAGATAGATGGATAGATAGATGGATAGATAGATAGATAGATAGATAAATAGATAGATAGATAAATAGATAGACAGGTAGATAGACAGATAGATAGACAGATAGATAGATAGATGGATGGATGGATAGATAGATAGATAGATAGATAGATAGATAGATAGATAGATAGATAGATAGAT
>JBCEWB010739065.1:0-16839 GCA_039654565.1 Peronia peronii | reverse complement strand
AGAGAGAGAGTGTGAGAAAAAGAAAGAACATGCGAGGGAAAGAGAGTACAAGAAAAATGGGTAACTGATAAAATAGAAACAGAGATAGATAGAAAGAAAGAAAAAAAAAGTCAACAAAATAAGAATGTTATTAAGAAATGCATTTTGGCATGGATATAGTAAGCCTTAGCTTCATTTCTGCTCTGTTCTGCACATGTCAGTCAGAATTCAAAAAGAGGGCTCCAGTAGAAAACCTGATCAATTTCAAGTTTGCTCTGTCTGTAATGCCAGGAAACTCCCAAACACAGGATGAAGAGGTCTCTGCAATTACACATGAAATTTGTTTATCATAATTAGAGCTGTTAGAAGGGTGTTCAGTTATTTCTGTACCTTACAGATGGATGTTGTATTCACAGTACTTACTGACACAAGCTCACACATCATCTATTACTAGTAAGACAATTGACCTAATGAATACATTCCCTGCAAACTGACATGATTTGTTTCTTATTTATTGTTTAGCATTATCTTCAACTGATGGTGAACAGGAGGGAGAAACAGCTAAGACTCCTGGGAGGAGGTTAGGTGTTTACAGGTAAGAAAATGAGTCTTTGTCATTTGCTTCAATGCTAAACAAGTAATGCTGCTCAGTAGCAGTAGCCTGCTCCTGTAATCTCCCACATCACTAAAGGATTAGACTTTCAGAATGAAACTTGTTATTTCGGGACTTTATCATAGAACCTTGAGATAACAAGTTATTATAAATTTGAAAGTTGATGATGAAAATCATAATCACTTGATCTGATGTGTGTTCAAATATTTAATATTGAAAGCTTCATCATTTTACTGTTAATCTATATAAGAACAATTTTACATTATCTTGGAGTGACATGAGATGTGACAGTGTAAATATTTTAGCAAAGTGACACTGGTGAAGACTGAAATGGAGATAGAGAGAAAGGGAAATATCACATAAAGGGATACTCATAGCCCTTCCTGTAGATATTTAGAATGATTTTGGTAGGGATTATAAATTCATTATCAATGTATAGTCTTTATGCTTAATGACGTATGTTTCAGCCAATTGCTTTCTTCACTATGACAAAAAATGGAAAAGTGTCCAGGGACTGATCTGGTTAAAGACATACGCCTTGTACCATGAACCAGAATTATTTTCCAAACAGCATATACTTTATTAATTTAGTACTCACATTCAGTAATCGCAAATCATAAAATGTCATTTCTTGGACGTGGACACTTATGTCACCATAGAAACTGTTTTAACCCTGCAAGTGTCAACAAAACACTTCAGCAGTTTTTGTCGACACTTATAGGGTTAAAACATTGACATCCTCTTTCTAATCCTTTGATGTTCATACGTAGCTAGCCAAATTGGTCATGAAATCTTTAGTCATAAAATTCACCATTTTGGACCTATTCAATACGGCTTAGGTTGTTTGTGAAGGCTAATTTCATGTTCATGATGTGCTGAAGTTGAACACTCTGTTCATCAACTTGTAATAATTTAGTATAATGATTTTAGATTTGTGCCTGAAATTATATTTAGACTGGATGAAATTTATACCTAAAATAATTTCATTCTATCTTGGAACATTAACATTGTTCAATATGACTATGTTTACAATCATTATTGTGTAAACAAATTTTCTTTTCCCTTGCCACCTTAATAGAAATGGGTAATGTTCATTAGTTTTTTTTTGTTTTTTTTTTCATTTGTGTGCTTGTTTCTAATCTTTCTTCCTGCTAAGGCCAATGGTCATGCAAGCTGGCGATATAGTTGCTGCTTGGGGAAATTATTCAATCAAAAAGGCTTCGTGAAGATGTCATGTAAATGTAGTTGCTGCTAGCAGCTTTGAATTATAATAATTATATTAATGATAAAGTATTTTATAAAGGATGCTATCATATGATCACAATCCAACTTGTGCTTTTCCATTTCATGTTAATACATTGGAAGTCATTATGTAGCTTAAACTGGACAATTCATTCACATTCAGTGTTCTGTTTGCATGAATTATTATAGAGCAAAGCAGATTTAGCAAGATTTATGCTATTTTTTTATTTGAAACTTCAAATAAAAGTGTGTCATTTTTTTTCTCTCTTCATTCCTTGCACAGCCAGATGAAAAATTTTAAAAAATATGCCTTTAGAAAGCTGTGAGTTTTCTCGGATTCTCTTCCAGCATTTTGCAACTTGTGCATAATCTTAGAAAGAAGGGGAGCAGAATGCAGAATTTTTTTAGACTTTTACAAATGAAAATTCAAGTGATCAGATTGGAAGATGGCCCGTACGTGGAATAGGAAGGGGTGGAGGGGTTAAATCATGAATGAAATGGGGAAACTCATGAGAAACATATCCACGGAGCAAAAAAAACGAGTAGAGGAATGGCATCGAATTGTTTGAATCAGTATTCATAGGTTTATAGTCCTATAATGAAGAGATATGCTAAGTTAGTCCCATTCTAATTTTTTTGTGTCAACCATTTTCTGTTTAATAAATATTTTTTAATTTCCCAACCAGAGATCTAGGATATTTTATATTATCAGATAGAGCACCAGGAGAAATCTTTTTGGTCATGAGAGGCAACAAAAATCCTAGTAATCGTTTCATCCACCCTATCCTGAAAAAATAAAAAAGCTCATATGTGGGTCAAGATTTTTTTTTCCTTGGATGTTTTTTTGGAAAGCAGCAGTGATAGCCAGATTTTACGATTTCTCTCCCCTTCTTTGAAGTTTGTTTGACATGTCCCATATATCTTTCATATTTTCTTCTGTCTTTGTTTTAAATTGCTTTGTATATTGACACTCTTTTTGTCCCCCAGTGATATGAGTCAGATTTACTGTATTCTGAAAAGTATATGAATAAGTAAAATCTCATTTTGATATAAGTTGTACATGTTCATTTTTTTACTACATGAATAAGATATGCACACACAGCCACATATATGAATGGCATATTTATTTTGAAATAGTTTCCTTTTTTCAAACATTGGAAAATTTTTCCTTTTGACATTAATAAATAAAACTCATAATGATGCTTATAACTCACACCAGCAGTATGTCTTTACCCCATTACTCTGCATCATGCAAGATATTTGTACTGGATTATTTATTTGTATGACAGCTTAAGGTGATGATGAAAAAAACCTTGCATTAAGGGGACGTAATAGAAAACATTTAACAAAGATCCATTCATACCTCACATAGAAATTCATTGATATTTTCTTGTTGTAGGTAAATATTTTTATAAAAATAGTTTCTCCACACTGTAGGTTTCATAAAGTTGTGAAAATTCTAGTATGCAGTTTTCCATTATATAAGAGTTGCACACTGAATTATTTGTATGGTACGTTATACTAATTATAGCCCCTTTCATAATGAATATTAAAAGAAAAAACCTGAGAAGAAGATAATTTGGATGTATAACCTTTTATCATCACCATTGGCTGACAGCATGTACTTTTTCAATACCCCCTTCCGGGGTCATGGAATGAAAATAGGATTTGCTATGCCGGTGACCTTAAATTTGGAGAAAAATAGGTTAATGAAGTCCTGCACAACAAGCATTTCATAGAAATTATACTTTTCATAATTCTTTGAACAAATTGAAATGATATGATTGTTTTGTATTCTTTGCAAACTTTAAACCTGCCTTAAGGAAAACTGGAAATGATAATATTTGGCTCGAATGTCCTGAGACAGTGCCAAACACTATTTTGCAGTTAAGATGATGTTGAAAATCATCCTGTACAGTGTTTGTTCATTATCTCCTCATCTGCAAGTTAATTTCTGAATAAATTGTGCTAATCTGATTTGTATCAATTGCATATTTGAAGAGCAAGAACTTGCTTTTAAATTTTTTTTTTTTCAAAGTAAAATATCCTGTTTTGTCTTTTAGGTCATGATTGCACCATTCCAAGGTATTAGAAAATAATTACAGGCTATTCTTGAGTCCTCAGTATGTGGATAGTTTGTTTGGCATTTATTTTGTAATATTTAGCATCATTTTTTTTCGTTTATTTATTTATTTTGTTTTTCAAAGAAAGAAAAAAAAGGTCCTGGAAAAGGGATTTGCATAGTATACGAGGCAATGCATTCTTTATACTGGATCATAGCTTAATACTTTCTTATGTATACTCTTGTCTTAGTACAAAAGCACCTAACATTTAAGTGTCTGTATTATCCTGTAAAACTAGGAAAGGTGATATTAAAACATTCTATTTTTGCATGTGTACTTTAAAGCTGGGACACAGTATTCAGTTTTATCTCCAGATTTCTCTTTATTGTTCCAGGGTGTATAGAACTTTTCTCTCTTCTTTCCTTCATTTGGTTTTGCCACTGTTATAAACAGTTATCAGTACATGTTTCAATTTTACATGCTTCATTATGATAATGGTAATGTTATGTAATAGGAATAATTATGCATATCTCATAATGCTAGATTTTAATATTCCTCAACAACTTCTTGATCAGATATGGTATTTCACAGCACAGCTTACTTGTATGTTATAGGTAATTAATTTCCCTCATATATTATTTGTGAAGATTTTGAAAAGCCTTGTATCCTCTGGCACATTACTAATTTGAAAAAGAAAGAAACCATAAGCAAAATTTTAATTTTAGTGTCTTCCTTATGTAATCCGTTCATATAATTAGCATTCAATATGTATCCAAGTACTGGAAAAAGATATTACAGTATATTTATTGCATGTATCAAATAAAAAATGCAGGACAAATTTTAGTAAAGCATTTTTATTTTTTAAACATTGTTTTCATACGGTCCAAGTGCTGTGTAGGCTTTGAAATCTCAATGCAGCACTCTGTCCCAATGTTATGTATACCTTATTTTAATATCGATTCTTCTGTTTTTATTTTTGTTATTGTTAGAAATGATATAAAAACGAAGTGTGTCTCAACATTATCTTCTATGCTCTGTCAATAGGAAACAAAAAGGCAACAAGAAAAAGGAAGAGAGGAAAACAACAAAAACTAGTACAAGTAACCTTAGCGATAGTGAAGAGAAAGTGGTAAGTTACAGACATTGAATAACCAAAGACAATCAAATAGAAAAAAATTACATCAAGTCATACAGATAAACTATTCATATTTGTAGGTAATAGACCAGTTAGTTTCATGTTTTTCACACTAAGAAAGGAGAAATTCTTTATTCTTTTAATGTGGGTTGTTGTTTTTAGCCCTTTTCTGTCCAACATCAACTTTAGAACCCTCCTTTATCTATTTCATCCATCACAGACAAATAAAGCTAGCCTATTACCTTGATATTGGCCTCATCTGTAAATATACACTTATAGGAATTAAATATCTTTATTAGTTGTATACATTTTAAGAATCTTAATTAATTGTTTATTTTTCAAGATGACTGCCATTGCCATGGCAACAAACAATATGTTGAAATTTTTGTAACTGAAATAGGTTCAAGGTAAGTTACCAACTCATGCCATGGACATTTCATATCATTGAGACCAAAGTTTAAAAAACTCAAAACCTCACTCGAGCACTCCCTTAAGTTTAATCACATTAGATAATGAATGACTGTGAACGGAATTTTCAGTATAATGACAAATGATAAGCTTGACAGCCACATGAAATTGATGTGTTTGTGAGTACAGTTCCTTCATCGGCAGTGACTGATTTCAAATATTATACATGAAGAAAGGATGGAACTAGGAGAGCTGTCAAGAGGAGCATTGAAGGAGCTCATAGTATTCTGACATTGGGTTACTTTCAATCTTGGGTGGAGTCTTCATCAAAATTGAACATTCCCAATGCAAGTAGCATTGATCAGGGGGACAGATATGGTGGGAAGTGGGTCACAGCAGACATTGCACTTCACTGTTCATCTCAGCAAGGGGATTGAACAGTAATTTCATTCAAATTTACAGGCAGAAACATAAGCATGTGATAGCAGGTTAGGAATTATCCTTGACATCACCAGTAGTCAAAGATAAGAGGCATGACTATGAATGTTTCAGATTTATTCAGATGGAGAAGGTGGCTGGGAACAGAGTGGCGGCAGCAGCTCAGGCACTGAATATGAAGATGTTGCTCAGGAAGGGGATGATTATGCTGATGGAGAAGGAGATTGTCTGTATGAGGATCTAGAAAGTTTCTCAAAGCCCACAAGTGAGGCAGCAAAAAACAAAACACTTACCCACAAGTTGAAAAAAATATTTTACAAGCAAGGAAAACACAAGAAGAATAAACCAGATTCAGGTATAATTTGTATTGTTTTGTTTTTTGTATTTCCTGGGATATTTTTTAAGTTGACATTTAGGTCACTAATGTCGCTGTTTAGCAGAAGAGTTATAGTCAGCTGAATAAGGACAGTAACATAATTTACAGTTTTACATTGTGTATTCCATTGATTTGAATTTTAATAAAAATGTGACATCATATGGATTTCAGAGTTTATAAAGCTAGAATAAGAGAGCTTGAGGAGGAATAATCACGATACTGTTTCTTGAGAGTGGTTGAAGTGTTATCAGATGTGATCTGGGGCTATAAAAAGATTTCTGTTCTTTGTTCTAGATGTGGCTAAGAATGATATCTGTTGCATTAAGAGTAGATAACTTTTCCAATTTCTGTTACCAGGTATTTCAGCTGGTACAGACTCAGAAGCAGATCCATTAGATGATGCCGATGATATTGACAATGATCCCGCTGAGACATTATCACGCACCAGTAGTGAGCGCAGTAGTGGCCGTTTGACTCGTGACGACGCCACCTTTAGCAGCATATCAACAGCATCAGCAGTAACTGCTGAGGAAGAATCAACTTCAGTTAGTAGTAGCACAAACCAGACTCAAACTCATATGGCTTCTTCCAACATGCCTCCACCTCCACCTCCACCTCTGCCACCAAGGACTTCAAAAGCACTTAATCAACTTCCAGAGAATTCACCACCCCTTCCACCTCGCAATCCCTCACTGACAACCAAGACTACACTAGGAATTCCATTAGATACAGTTGTGCCTGTGTCTCCAACAGGTCAAAGAGCTTCAGGACGTTCCTATGACAGCAAGTGAGTACTGATTCTCTCTGCTTGAATGTCATCCATTTTGGCACCCTGTGGGGGCCCAGGGTATATATGTTATGTTCTATATACGGCTTTCAACCTCCTGGTCGAGGTTATCTTGAAGGGTATATAAGTAGGTTCTCTGCACCCACCTGTGAGTGATGAAACTGACATCAGTGGGATGTCTCCCATGGAATGCCATCCTCGACATTCCAGGGATGACATCTCTTCTCTGTCCTTGCTTTCATCTTTTGTCCCGCTCTCTTTCCTCTCTTCTTATTGACATGTAAACGTATCTTACCTTATTTGGCACAATATAGCCGTGATCATGCTAATGTGGAACACAAAACATCCATTTTGGAGTAGGCCTAACTTTGCAGCTATTATAATGAATGTATGGAGTCGAAGTAAGAAATCTCATAATATTTATGATGATTTATACCATGTTTGAATTAGTGTTATATAACTTGGCAAAAATAAAATGTGCAAAATCTTGTCCACCCAGGAATTACATCATTTATAATTTTAAGATCGTGTAGCTTTATTAGGAAAAGTCTTGGCACATATTTATTAGAAATTTGATTTTCATTGTTTTCATGTACTCACTGCTTTCAAATTAGTACAGTGTTAACAATTTTGCTCAAAAAGGAAATGAAATTTTTAAAAAATTGTTTATTTAAAAAGAAATGGATGTTATTCAGAGATAATTTGCCAGCTTGTTGTATTCAGCAGGCATAGTCTGTTTATAGAATCTTTTGACTAGGAAACTAATAAAACATCAGTGATATGCACAGTTATGACCACTTTGGCACGGGTTTAAAATCACTGACAATCCTTCAGGTGTATGTTTCATGAGATTATGGTAGTCTTGAAAAGTGGCATTCAAGGTTAGGAGCTTTCACCAAAATCAGCATATTAAATATTCTTGATGAAAACTTATTTTTGCAACAATATGTCATTCAACGAAAAGTAGGTGGAAAGATTCAAATAAGTGAAGGTCAGGGTTGATGTTGAACAAAAATTTTAAGTATTTCTTTCACCCAGATCTTCATTTGAGGGTTGTCTGACAATTATGGCAATTTCATGTCGGATTGCAGTGTGTGCAAATGACCATGCAGCAAATGGATTTTGCACAGATTAACCTCAATGCCTCAACTCAGTGCAACAATGAAATATGGCTTGATTTGTGGAGGAAAAAGTAAATAAGAATGCATTGAGAATGAATAAATAGGCATGAACTATTGGCAAGAAATACCCAGGCAATGCACTACCCTCACCTCATCCTCACTCCTACCAAGTGAGGTAGAGCATGAAAGAAATGTACCGACAGAAAAATTGGCATGTCCAGATACCATGATACAATACCTTCACCATTATCTTTTATATAGTATCTATGTAAATCAGTGTGTTATTTTTATGTTCACTATTTCTAACTAAATTGATTCAGTTTTTAGTGTTTTGCTCTGAATTTTTGCCATAAATGTTGTTATTTTGCCACCAAAGAGGATCAATCAGAAAAATAAATTAAATATTGGTTTCAAGTTTGTGATCCTTTTATGTATCCTTTAAGTTAAAGTGTCCTTTGGTTAGCAGTAGTTTTTGCATCCCTCCAAAACGAAAAATATGACATGGTTTAGTGACTTGCTGTATATTACAATGATCATGAAAGCAAGACGATAATTTTTAATCTTGCGTGACGTCAATTTCTGGAGTGAAATAGTTTCTTTTTTTTTTTTTTTTTTGTGCAGGAAAAAGGATAGGTTTTCATTTGGAGGAAGTAGTCAAGATGGGTCAGACACAGGGTCTCTGTCTGGGAAAATAGGTGAGTGTATACTTTGCTTTTACGCTGAAACATTGAGAATGTGTTCTTTCCTTTCAGCAGAGTAGCTTTTACCTATTGGCGAAACTGACTATCAAAGAAATGTAGTAATAGGTACCAAATGGGCCAGTATGAGTGAGCCAGAGAGTTAGTGCACATTTGATTAAAATCTTTCTTGGAAGTTTGTGAATCAGCACCATGAACCTTAACACAAGTCGCAACTCACGACATCACATTTCGGCTCGAATTGGGACTTTCAGTTCAGGCAATAAATCTCCCCCATCAGCGCGCCTGACACAGGGTTAAGGGGGGGTCATGAGTTGGGCTTATGCGATAACGTTTCGCGATCATGTTGCCCTTATTAATAGGTGATTTTAATCCTTTATATCTGTCGTCTGTCAATATCCAGCACTCATCTGCCTGTTCTATATTTAAGAATCATTTCTCGGCTACAATTCTGTGAAAACGCGATGTTCTTGTGACTATTAGTTTTTAAGTTATGTTTGTGTGAAAACTTCATGTAAAATTAACAAATTTGAACTATTATTTCCTAAATATTATCTTCAATTACACAAAAGCTTATACCTGTAAAATTTTTACATATTTAATAAAATTTACATTTAATAAAATGCTTCTATATTGCTCAGTGCAATATTCATATCCGTTTAAAGTGTAGTTGTTCCGTAATAATCAATTAAAAGTGAAATGTCAGCTTTGAAATAGTATTACAGGGCCATATGAAGTCTAAAAACAGAAGTAGAAACTACTGCTGGTGTTCTACGATTTCTCTAGTGATATGTATTCATGCTCCAGAAGTGATGGTTAGGTTTAAAGATAATATAGGCCTAGCAGTTTCTTACTGTAAAATATCTGAGAATTGGAGAGAAAGTCAAATTCAAAGTAGAATATTCCCATCTTTAACCTGATTGACCACTGGACACTTCTAGGGTTATTTAAATAGAAGTTTAGTATATTTTTTCTTTAGTTCCATGCCAAGAGAACCAAGTGGCGGATCATACATGTTAGGAACAGGTCATGAGATCAGTGAGTGAACTTTGTTGAATGTAATAGAGAACAAAACAGAAAAAGATGATAGACGGTCATTATGTCGGCCACCATTGTCCCTGATACCTCAGTCCCACAGTCTATGAAGATCTCATTGGATCTCACATATTTACTCATCACTCAGACCAAAGCATGTACAAAAAGCCGGCATGGTATTGGGGAAGCTGGTAGAATTAGCCTAATGTTTAACAATTTAAATCGGGTCTTGAGCAAAGTCCACCCCCCTCATTTTACACACTAATCCAATCAGTGAAGAACCTTTTGCTTCCATTCAAACCACCATTGATGAATACATGATGCTTTACAGAGAACTCTACCCCAAGAACACACTTCCCAAGAAACATCTTCTGGAACGATGCGTTTCTGCCTTTTGTACTAAAACAGATTCGGACCAGATCTAATGGGAGAACTGGGGCCTAAAAGCAGTCACCAGTCATTTTCAAGCTTTAAAAAACGGGAATGCAGTATGAATAACAGCATACAGAAATTACAATTTGTAATGCATAGTCATGTGTTACAAGTTGCACCAATGTTGCATTCCACAAAAGAATCAGTGCAGAAGGAAAATGCATAAGGAAACTGGGCAAGAAAATAGGCAGAATGAGGGGGAAAAAAATCATACATTCTGTTAATATCCTGTTATCGGAGTGGAGTTTTTTAATTTATTTATTTATTTTTTTCATTGATATTATTGTAGTGTATCTCTTGCAAGGATTTGACAGTGTTGGTTTATTGAATAGTCTTCAGTGCCGCTGAGATAACCACTCACAGGAGGTTAAAAAGCGTAAAGAGAACGTAATGTCATAGGTTTCTGTTGGATACAGTTCCCTCTCAGCTGTTTCATTTTCAGTAAATAGACTTCTCCTTTGGTTTGTGTAAAGAATGATGTGTTGTCTATCACCTTGCCAAATTCCAAACTCATTGTGACTGCCAGTTTTGAGTTGTGAACGATCAAAGATAACCCATTTTTGACAACAAACTGTGACAGAAATATGCACTAGATTTTAAGCGATTCTGTAAAATTGTATTTGAAACTGAGAATGTAAATTTGGTATGTTCTTTTACAGGATTTTTCACTCGATCTAACTGTTTGAGTCATTTGTTAAGGAAACAGCTAATATATGATGACAAATAAACCCAATAAACCACATTCCCTGATTCTCTACCGATCTCGTCATTATAGATGCAGAAATTGATTTCATGAATATTAGGCCTAAGTCTAAATCAGTTGTTAGGGAATAAAAGAGGCAATCCTCCTGCCAAATGCAAAAGAAACTGCTGCCATCTTTGAATGTGATTTTCTCAGAGGATTACTGGTGATGAGTAGGTGTTTTCAATATCATATAACTTATGTTCGTGTATTAAATTAGAGATAAAACGTGACACTTCTAATGATATGTAAAAGTCGTAACCTTCAAAATATGACTTATGTTGAGGTTTGTGATGCTGGCTGACGTTTCTATATTATATCACAAATAAGAATCTTATTCTTCTTGCCCAAGGGAATGTTGTAATTCAATTGCTGTATGAAAAGGAAACTGCAGTCGTGTAGAATTGTAGATGGCATTAGTAATTTGAAATGTCAAACCATTCGACTGATTTTCAGACACTGTAGGGCAGATGTCAGAGGTGTAATCAGCAAAGTTTTTGTCTCCTACATCTGTCTGCTAACTGACTTTCTTCTGCAGAGTATATTGATTATGATCCAGCATCACCAAATACATTGGAAAAGCTTGAAAGAACAGAGTAAGTACATATTGTATGCAGCTATAAATAGAAATGGTCCAGTTATATCAGAGAAAGCTAGCTAATAATTTGAAATTATATCTTTCAGTTATCTGTTAGTTATTGTTCGTTTATTTTTTAAAAAATATTTTGTTTTGTTTTA
This sequence comes from Peronia peronii, assembly GCA_039654565.1. Lineage (NCBI taxonomy): Eukaryota > Metazoa > Mollusca > Gastropoda > Systellommatophora > Onchidiidae > Peronia > Peronia peronii. The sequence goes on along the minus strand of JBCEWB010739065.1, from coordinate 5,032 downwards.
AAATAAAAATGATTCTCAAATAGATTATTTGTATGTGACCTATAGAATTAACACTAATCAAAACTCCTGTGAATATGCGGTGTCACAGGATTTCCTCACTTCTTTTTGAACCCTCTGCATATGTTGAGTTGGAAGAGGGATTTTACTGTATAATATCAAGCATGGTGTTAAATCATGTTACATTGCTCCGAAGCAAGAGCAAATCTCAATGCTTTCTCACTCATCCTGGCACAAGAAAGTATGAGAAATCAAAAATCCTTCAGAAATTAAACCACCATCCAATCTTGTTCAAAATAGGTATTGCTTATGATATTTTTTTTGAGTACTTACATTTTCCTCGAAAAAAATCAATCTGTCATATCTCACAGAGGTCTAACTTTTGGTGAGCAAATAATTATGTTTGAAAGCCTGTTCAGTTTGTAATAATATACATTGCATTTTTTTACATATTCTTCCGTTCTGTTTTCCCTTCACATTATGGTCTAGCATTTTATGGCAAGCAGAAATTTTGGCCACTATTACAGAACTACTATTACAAGTTCTGACTGTTTGACTTTATAGTAAATATTTGATTGCAATATTTGAAAGTCTATGCAGAAACAAGAAGTACATTTCTTTTGATCAGGTGTTTTTGTACTAAACTCTGTGTAGATAAAGTCACAGAGGAGATTTGTGAATATAGAAACATGTCACTTTGACCATCTGTTCTTGGGATTTGATTTCAGTGCAAACATATAAGGCTTGGTGGTGGTGTTTTTTTTTTTATAAAATCCTTTAGACATAAATCATAGACCTTTATTAACATTTGTATTTTTGTTATTTTCTTATGAAATCCATTCTTCAGTTCAACATCTAGAAAAAAGAAGTCATTATTTAGGTAAGCACCTATTGGATGAAACAGCTGGCATTTGTTTCGTATATAAACCAAATATCAGCATGTTAAAAAGTATTTTTCTGACTTCAGATGACTTTGTCTTTCATCATTGTTGCTGTTTCCATTATCAGTACATTTGTAATCAAGGCTTTTTGAAGTATATGTATTTCTATCAGCCATCTGTTGTGATGCTGAATGTTTGAGCCATATCTTTTTAGGTTGTGTGCACCTTTCAGCTTTTTTTCTACCCTATGATGAAATTTCGATGTAAAGTCTTTGGTGTTCAACCTTTTTGTTTATTTTTTTAGAAATTTTTTTTTTTTTTACTGTTGTATTATTATGAGGATGATCAGTATTATTGAATGATGAGCCAGAAAAATTAAATTTGTGGGCATGTAGTAATTTCTTGATTTGTGGCAAAAAATATCGGATCTTGCAAATGAATGCATTTGTTGGATTATGTTAGAACTTGCTATTGTGGCAAGTTCATATAATTTGTTAATTACTGATATCAAATTGTCCTTCTCTCTCTTGTTTTCTCTTTCTGTCTCTCTCTCTCTCTAGCTCTTTCTATCCCGGACAAACACATAGTAAAGATGTGCAAACGGAAGCGTTAATTGTGAATATAACACAAAATTGGAATATTTCGTAATTGTGATCAGTATTTAGATCTATAAGATTACAATTGCATTAGCCCCATGACTCAGATGCCTTGAAATTCAAACTTTAAAGTCCTGTCACAGATATTACAGGCTATAAGATACTTAGGACCACGAGTGTCAGTATTTGTAATATGACACATGATATGAGGAGAGAAGGAAAAATGGCTGAAAATATTATGCCTCAAATGTTGTCGCCTTTTCTCCTCTCTGCTTTTCCCCTTCTTTTACTTTTAACTTTCTCTCATTGTCTTTTTCTCTTTGGCTTGCTGAGCTTTTTTTTTTTTTCTTATTCATATATTTGCAAGTCAAATTTAGCTTCCAGTATGTGGGTTTTAAGATTATTTAACCTTGTGTACAGAATAGTAGCTGCATCTTGTTACATGATATGCAGTGCCATGTGCTTTACTAAGCTATTGATTTGAATCACTAGGAAGGAAGAAAAGCCAGAGACAATGAGGAGGTCTTAGTTATAAAGGATGAGGCTTTAAAATGTTCATTTTCTTCAAGGAAAGACTATAATTTTGTTCACAGGATAAGGATTTTTTTTTTTCTTTTCACAAATGAAGGGTTTCAGGGCAAAACACCACAAACGCGATTTTTGAAAATTTTGAGTTATACCCCTCAATACTGGGAATGGTGATAGGGCTATATGGTAAGGACTTTCCTTTTCACCAAACGTGACTTATCCTTCCTGAAAGTCTTCAGAAAGTTCTAGTACTTAATGATAATTACTAACTACTGGAGATCAAATTGTCATTTTTCTCTAAACGGCGATTTGGATTTGTCTCATTTCACCCCGAAACCCTTCAGATCTTCTTATACTATAGAGATAGTCAGAAGCTGGAAAGCTACTCTAGTCGGAAATCCGACTTGCTCATTTTTAAAAAAAAATTTGTGGCTGTTCGGTTGGATTTTTTTTTTTTTTGTTTTTTTTTCTTAGAACTAATGTTTTTTAATACAATGCAGGTCTTGCACACCAAATACGAAAATGGAAATATGGTAGTCCTGGCCGGTCCCGCAAAGGCCGATTTGGGCTAGGCCTAGGCTTGTTCGGCAGGTCATTAAGATTATGGAACATGAAGTTCGTTGCGTTCAGTTCCTTAGACCTGGGGGCCGTATTTATAATTGTATCGTAAGCCTGCCGTAAGCTTACGACAGCCGTAACTCGCCGCAGTACGCTTACGCCGTATTTATAACACTCGACTAGGCTTGAGCTCTGTCTAACTTTGGTTCTAACTTACGACAGGTAGAAAGGTTCAGAAGGGAGTCATAAACGAGCCAGAGGCAAGAGGAAAGGTCACCACGGCCTTTTAAGCAAGACGCTGCAGGAAACACTGCAAACCTAAGAATGTATAATTATAATAGACGTCAATGAATTTTACACAACCGACGGAATCCGTTTGATGTTTTTGATGATAGAGATTTCATTAAACAACAGAAATGAAATAAAATTAAATCATCAACTCAATTAAAATTTTAATAAACGACAATATGTGCTGTTCTAACGCGTAAAGCCTTTAGCCGTCTCCTTGCACTTTTATAATGTCAGAGATTACAATATAAAGCAATTTGTACGAAAACATTTAGATCTGTCACATCTAACACCTAAAGAAAATTGGGAAGTCGTTTGTCAATGTATCAATATCCGTTTCGTTTTCCTCTTATGTATATGTTTTTACAGTAGCATCTCATTTGTTTTCTACTCACACATTTACAATCCAAATACATTGACTTTCTTTCTTTCTCTCTCTCTTTTTTGTTTTTGTTAACCTCTGATTGGTTTAAACCATCCATGTTTTCTTTTCATCCTTTTTGCATTTTCGCCTTCCTTCTTTCGACTCATTTACTGATTAGCATCAAACCTAATGTATGGTGAATTTCAGTAGGCCTTCTTTTAGTCCCCTTTTCGTATCATCTACTGTTACCGTTTATTTAAATTTATTTTTCCCTCCTAATTTAATAATTGATACTACTGTTATAATTTGGAAGGCATATATTTTCAAGGGGCTTTAAATGTATTGTCTATCACTCATAACCAAGAGTTTTTATCCTAAATTCCCTGCCTACTTTGTATGTGTGTGTGTGTGTTTTTTTTTATTGTATGCGCGCTTCTTCTAGAATCCAGCGGGCTCCCAGAGCAGATGCCTTGACCAATTCAGCCCATCATGTGTGGCTCGCAGCGCACGCGCAGCTTCTGTTGCACAATCGTACATGCGCATTTGCATTTTGCGGTCGTTTTCGTGCCCAAACATCCGTTCTGACAAGTGTAGCTAGTAGTTGTCTAAGTAGGTGATTATAAAGTAGCACGAAAAGGGCCTGTCATAACTACGTGGAACTAGGGTTAGGAGTATTCGTAACTCAGGCCAGTTACGGCTCGATTATAAATATGGCCCCTGATGATATTCAGTCAAATGATTGCATGAGAACTGTTGATTGAAAGCTTACTTTTGAATCCAGTGACAAAAACAAATGATATGGACATGGTCTGACAAAAAGATTGAGGGAAGTTGTTTTTGGGTACAATCTAGATCTAGACAGAGTAGATCTACAGCCACATTCCTTTTCGAAAAATTATGATTGCAATGCGTAGGGCATGTGATTTTTTTTCATAGAAACTTTTGACTTAAATAGTAAAGCCATAGTCAATCAAGAAACTTGCAAAGTTCGTTAACAAACATATCACAGGCAGGTCTAGTTTTCATGTTTTGGGGGAAGGAGCGGGGAGGGGAAGAGGGCAGGGAGGTGTCCTGAAGGTGATTTTTTTTTATTATTAAAAATAGACTATTTTAGCCTTTTCCATCGAATTCGGCATGTTCAAATTAAAGGAAAATGGTAGAAAAAAAAAGACTTCTTCAAATGGTTACCATGACAATGCCACCATCTTGGACTTTGGTGTCTCTATAATGACTAACTTTAAAATCTATCTCTTCTGCCAAATTTCAGCGGAAATTGCTGAAATTTGGTGAAAATGTTGTTTGACATAATATCTAAAAAGTCACTTATTTTTAACTCTTTGTAGGCAAAAGAAAATTTTCTAGTGATTTTTGAAAATGCTATGTAGTGAAACTTCAAATTTTGCTTTTTTTTCATATTAAAAACCTATTTTTCTCTACAATTTACAAACTGAATGGCATGCACATATGTAATTTTTTTGGTCTTGTTGTGAAAAAGGCATATGCCAGATTTGGTTAGAATCAGTTTAGAAATGAAAAAGTAGATAGCAAAATAGTGTCAAAAAATCGAGGTTTGAGAAAAACGCGTTTTAAGTTTTTTTTCAGTGAAAAATTTACATGAAGCGTTTGTTTGGCTTTCAGCCTCAGAACAGCCCTTTTTTTACGTACTTATCTTTTCTCCGTGACTTATGTCTCTTTTGTTGCCGTTTTCTGGCTTTTTGGGTGTATATTTTCGCAAATTTTGCTCCCCCCCCCCTCCCCCCTCTTAAATCACATACCTTTCGTGATAAAAATTTTTGTTAAAAAATATGGTACTCTGTCCA
>JBCEWB010738955.1:0-16839 GCA_039654565.1 Peronia peronii | reverse complement strand
GTGCTGGAACATGTACTAGTAATGTTTTCTCCATCAGTTTTATCACATGATATTTCTTCAGCGCTCTCTGCACCATCCACCTCTGTTATATTTTCATTCTCCACTATGTTCCGTTTCCTTGTGACACATCCTAGTCTCAGCTGTGCATCATGAGTGCACACAGAATAGGCTTGAGGTGTTTTTGAACTATCAAAAACACACCAGATAGCTTTACTTTGTTCAACTAGTTCTTCGGCTGCTTTAAGTGCACCAGTGCTTTTGTCTCCTCTTGATATTTTTAATAGATGAGAGACAAATTTTGCATGTATACTTAGAGTGAGTTCCATCTTTGTCTTCTATCTGTTATATCAATAGTAAAAACAAAATGAATGTCCTTTTTCACTGCCTCACACATACGTGGTTTTTGTTACCTATTTTTTTGTTCCTGAGTCACATTTTCCCCCCCACAAGTTCTACACAGTTCATTCAAAATAGCTTTGTGTAGTTCCAGTGAATGTTCTTCCATTGTAAGCACACGCAGAACATGTTAAATTCTGTTCGATTTGGGACCCGTTGAAGAAAATGTTGTATTGATAAGCACAAGTTGTGATATTCACAGCACTATAGCTTTTAAAGTAATGGTGGCGAGGATATGAAATTTAGAGGATTAAGAGTCTAAATGTAGCAGATCACAACCGTACAAAAACTGAAGAGTTACCGCGTGGGATATTTGAAATATAATTAATTACCTAACTAATTAGATGCAAAAGTGTAAGTTTATATGCACAGTTTTCAAACATCTATAACAGTCAAACAAACAATCATAGAAACATCGGATTTTCATAGTATTATAGAGCTTGAACTAAACTTTCGAATGCATTCACTAAATCTGGATGGGGGAGAATTAGAATCTGAGTTATAATGTTTTAAAGTTGGTCAAATTCTGAGTCACCAGAAGAATTCCCTGGTACGCTGACGTTCTGCCTGTTGAGCCCGTGACAGGTGGGCGGGGAGGACAATTAATGGCCTTGCAGCATGAAACTGCAGCTTGAACTAAAAGTCACAATTTCGGGGGTTTTGTGACGCCGAGATATAGATTCGTTTAACTGATCGTATAAAATTTTCCAACTTTCATGAAAATAGTTTGACGTCCCTGTTTGCTATTTCATTCACATATCAATCACTCAGTGTGTATTTTGTTGCCTAGCTTTTTTTGGTTTTTTTTTTTCTTCCACATAATTTTTAGTCGATATGTATTTTCTTATGGTACCTTCATAGTTTCTTTCTTTCTTACTTTCTTTTTTTTCATTTTGTGTCTGCAGCTGGTAATGGTCAGTGGATGACCACCACATCCAGTCAAGTGCCTTTCACGACCCAGCCCATCCCTATCATCACTTCATCCTCCATCATCACAGGCTCCGGTGTCACCACCATCACAGACGTAAGCTCTTGTTTGTTGCACCAGGATTGCACCTCCTAGTGTCTGCCTGCCACCTGATATCATGCGGTCGCACAGATGTCAGCAAGTTTGCTGGCACACTATTATTTTGTATATTTTGATTGTATTTACAGTCGAGTCAGCTTAAATTGAATTTGCTGGGACCAACCTAATGGGTTCGATTAAAGAGAGTTCGTCTTCCAGTTTTAACAACGTTTGGGGGGGGGGGGGGACAATTCAATTCTCGAATGAGGCGCTATTTTAATTATTTTATTACAGGATTATTTCTCTTTATACAGAAATCGTGCGTTTATCTTAAATTCAAGCCCTCTCGTATAGTTGGATTGCTAGTCCAAATATTACTAATAAGGGCTGCGTTGAAACCAGAAGTAATGTAAAGAAAAGTAGAGGTAGAATGATATTAGTTTTAGCCCTGAAAAGAACTGTTGATGAATAGGTTTTAGCCCTAAAATGGACTGGTAATGCTTTAAGGGCAGTTGAGTAAGTTTTACCCTGAAAAAGGCTAATAAAGTTTTAAGTCTGAAAACAGTTAAAGGAAGCTATCACATAGTCTGTGAGGATGTCTGTATAAGCGGGTCAACCGTAAGCGCCAAAAAAACTAGCAGTAGCACGATGTAGAATCTGACCTATCCCATCACGGTGCGAGGACCAACATCATAACACCGGCGCAGTGCTCTATCTAAGCGTAACCCACACTCTTCGTAATATATGTAACATGTGTAGTACAATGATAAGCCTATATTATAGGCTCTGCCAGGATGCTTGATTATCGATCGATAATCTAGTAGTAGTACGCTCTGTTTATTCCCCCCCTCCTCTTCCCCCGTGAACACATGGCCTACTTACGCTGCGCGCGGCATAATACATTGTCTAACCCGTCTCGCCCCATCCGCTGCGCTGTCTCCTTTGCTTTCATACCGCCGGCATCCGCACTGGTGGAAACCATGTGTAGAGGACAGAAGCCAATTTTTACCTTTGTGGCGGCGCTGACCAGTTCGATTTAAAGGAAACTTGCGGCGATGGCTTCAATTTATGCGGGAGGCATTTAATAGGGGCAAAGGGGGAAAAAAATCTGTTGTTTCATTTTTATTCGATTTATCAGAAATCGGTTTGAGTGGACTCGACTGTGTGAATCCTAAGAAAATAGTAGGACTATTTCGGCTTTAAGTTTGTGCTCAGTTGGGTGAGAAGGAATTTTTTTTTCCTATAGAGTCTGGAATTTGGAAATTTTCCGTCCACTCTTTAATCTGTCACGGATCCTGTGTAATGTGTGTAAACTATGCACAAGAACTTAGAAATATGTTCAGTTTTGTCCAAGAAGGCCAGATACCTGGCTTCCCAACCCAAGAGGCCACAAAAACTTAATCACCGGAAAAGCCGGTTTTAATCTTTCCAATTTCCCAGTAGAATTCAAACTCACAGTGTTTTACCAAGAAGCAAATGCTTATCCCCTTGGCCATTGCACCCAGCACCTGCAAACTACCAGTCTTGGCTTTTATTAATAAGCAATATATTTTGTCATTACTGACATTTGAAAAAGAAAATTCCACATTCATTCCCTCTTTCATTGTTGGCCTTATGCATAGCACATATTTAGAAATGATCTAAATAGAATGTTTTCCCTCCGTCATTTTGAAATCATGACAAATTGGCCATCTAAATATGGAATTAATTGCACTGTGAATGCTAAGAGTTAAATCACTTGCAGCAGAGATCTTTTTGGGTGCCAACTAGCCTTGATTCCCCCCAAAAAAGTATTCAGCCAATCTAAATGAAATTTTCTCTACAGCAACATCAACAACTGAACATGAGAAGACAGTATGTGAAGGACACTGAAATCTTTGTTTGTTTATTTGTTTTTTTTCCTGTTTTTTAATTTTCTGTCAGTGCTCTATTTTTTCTTTTTGCAGGAAAAATCTTTCAAAAGAGCTCAAAGAATCATCAAAAATCGAGAATCTGCCAGTTTGTCCAGAAAAAGGAAAAAAGAGGTGAGATTTATCATTTTGCTTGCAGCACTTGAAAGTTCTCTAGTTTTTGTTTAGTAACATAAAAAGTGTGGATTTTGGGAAGGACAATCCATTATTTTATGGGAAAAGAAGTAGGACATTTTATCTGTATAGAATCTGGAAAAAAATGAGGATCGAGACGATGTAAAGAGAAGTGGAGAGTTGTATGCTACATTATGTGTCACAATAGCGCTTTCTTAACCACTTCATTGCTTGCCACAGTACATCCAGAATTTGATCTCTTGTCTGTGGGAAAATATACCACTTATGTTCAAGGTGAATGAGACAGATCAAATCATTGCTGTTTAGCACAAATTGACATTAATAGCAAACAAGCATAGTGCAGTCCACTTAAAGTCAACTTGCTGAAAAGTAAATTCCTGCTTGAAGTCAAATCCTCTTGGCAGTCCTGTTATTTTTTTTTCTTTACATCTTTGTTTTGGTTAGTATCAACGTTGTTGAAGTTAACAATTTTTTTTTATCCCGAGGGCTTCATTTGAATCAGACTCAGCTGTTTACAAGATTCTGAGTATAATGAAAGAAGCAGTGATTCTCTGTCTTTCCACTGCCGTTTTTGCATTGTTTCAGTATCTAACCAGCCTGGAAGAGAGATTGCAGCAGTGCAGGGATGAGAACGAGAGGCTGTTGAGGGAAAATGAGACCCTGAGAAGACAAGTGGAACATCTGCAGAGAGAGGTATGATGTGCTGAGAAGCTGGGCTTATGGCTTTCTGTTGTCTTACAGTCTCTTAGACAGAGCTTGAATGGTGTTGTTCTGACACAAATACTGAAGACAAGATTCTGATTCAAAACATCAACACTTTCATTCTTTCCTGAGATATGCAAATATAATGAGTGATAAAGAAATGGAAAAATGAATGAGTGAATGAATGAGTGAGTGAATGAGTGAGTAAAAGGAGGAGAGTAAATGAATGAATATCTAATGAGTGAATGAATGAATGAATAAATGAAGAGATGAATAAATGAATGGTCATCGTGACTGACTATTGCAATAAAGGCAAAAGTGTCCCATAGTTAGCTTGCTCAATATGTTAAGTCAAGGCACTCTGTTAACATCCCCTGGACAAAGCACTGAGGTAGATAGGCTGAAACTTTTTTTGTTTTTTTTTGTATTTTTTTGTGCAGAATGCATCAATGAAAGTGCCTGCAGGCCTGAGCCCAGCCAAGAAAGTTTGCCTGATGTGTATTGTCCTGTTACTGGCTCTGAACCTCACATCTTTCAGGTAAGCCAGGCATAAGTGGAAAGGACTCTGAATTCACTGGCTTAGATATGGCGAGTTTTTTTTTCCCTCATAATTTACCAGCTGTTCTGTCTTGTATAGGCTTCTCTCTTGAGGCATATCAGATTGTTATTGAGATAACCACCTGCAGGAGGTTGAAAGACATACCAGATTGTTCACTGCTTCATTCAGCATTTATAGACATGGTCCGGGAACTTTTTGATACCACCCCGTATGTTTTATTTCAAATGGTTCTATTGAAATTCAAGGTTGGAAACGATTTTTCAGAAGCAGTGTAGTAAAAAAGCTCCATGTATTCAGCTATGGCCTGAACTCAGTTTGGCCAAAAAAACGACCTGGGCAGTTATTGTATGAGTGTGATGATCCCTGAAGTTAAATTTGTTGTAGCTAGGGGGTTTTTGCACTTGTGCAGATAGTGATGACTGGGCAATGTGAACATTTATTTGAGAGTAACTATTTACAAATGCTAGAGATGTAATAACCAGTTTCCACAAGTACATTTGCTTACACAACAGCACAAGTGGCCCTTCCCTCCCATGGATGTGGATAATGTGAGAAAATGGAGCTGTAGAGCAGAATGAACTGTGGATAATTCATATTACATTCCTAACCCGTGTTTTTGTTTTTTTTAAAATATGTTTGCACAATCCAGTTTCTTGAATGGACCATCTAGCTTGGATGTACAAAGTGGACTTGGCAGTGACCACCACATAACAGGCCGCCATCTACTGTCGGTGAGCGATGACACCCGTGTGCCTGTCTCAGGCTACAAGGGGGGAAGAGATGACAAGAAGGGCTCCTGGTCTCCCCGCTTGTGGATGCAATTTGACGAGGAGCTGATCCTATTGGCGGAGAAACACAACATTACGGAAAAGTTGGGCAACATGTGCCCCATGTATTTCAACTCTACAGAGTCTATGAGGTAATTGATAGTCACTGACCAGGTGAAATGGGGTGGATGGCAATGAGGTCTTTGTTGAGAAAACTGGATTTTACAGATCATGATTCACAGGAGATGATTTTGAAGCTCACTATCTTGGCCTCAGAGAGTCATTGTGACATAAATTTCTTTATCAAAGACACTCATTTCTCTAAGCCATTGAGACAAGTCATGAATACATGAAAAATTAGACATAGGACTCACTTCACCTGCTTGTGTGACAAAATATTATGTTCATCCTTACTGGCACATTGAATTTACAGATTTATTGTATTATATAATGGAATACGGGTGAGTCGATGTCGGTGGTGCAGTGAAAATAAGATCAACTCATCCATATTTCGACTCATTCGTATCTCACGAAAGATACAAAACTAAAAATAAGCACTATTTATTTGGAGTGGCCTATTGCCGGGCATTGTAATGGTTACTTCCCCTTATGCATTCTTTCATTGAGCATCAAATTTGATCTCTTCCATTCACTCTCAGTGAGATCTACGTAGCTTTTGGTTGAATTTTAACATATTATTGACACCCGTTGTTATTGGCCATTTAAGTTTCACTGTCATGTGAACTTGCAATTTCCACCGCTCCCAACCCTGCCTCCTGAACATTCAACTCAACACAATCGTCACATGCACTTCGTGGCCCTCCGAAACGCCTCCCCACTGCTTCATGGTGTAAAATACTGTACATGTGTTATACTACCATTAGGCCTTTTTCAAGATGATAAACATTATATGCGATATCAGTCTATCTGTGGGCCAGGCGGGGAGGGTGCACTATGTCACTGTTCTCATCTTGACCGCATTGACTTAGTGAAAGTGTAACTAGGTCTAATCAGCCAAACCGTGAGCTATAAATAAGAGGCAGGAAGGGTTGCTTTTTTTCATCTCATTGCCACCCGCTAGTTGGGCGAGCAAATTTGCTGGCAATGAGAAGAACAAAGGCCGGTTGCCGGGCGTCTGCTTGGGGTTCCATTCACGTGTGAACCGCAGTGCGGTCGGAGAATTCCCCTCATCAAAGACGATCGCCAACACTGCGTTTCCTACTCTCTTACATGAATTACTCTTTGCAGCGGGGAGAGGGGTCCGTCATATAAGCTCGAAGCATCGGCGGCTAGACGGGGTGATTGTGGGTGTGGTGAGGAGGGAGACAATGGCTGTTCGGCCTCTGATCACATAGTCTGAGGGAGGGTTTAGTCCTGTTTAGTGAATCAATTTGACAGTTGGAGTTAACCTATAGTCATGCTGTCGTGTGATGGGAGGAGCATAAATGTGTTGAGATGAAGTGCCACGCAAGCTGACATTAGTTACATCGATTGCTTTTTCCTTTGATCTTACAAGGATGGGGACAGGAGAAAAAGATTGACTCATTAGTGAATACGGATGAGTCGACGTCAATTCATCAGTTTGATTTTTAGCGAAGTAAAGAATCGCCGGTACCCATTCCAAGAAAAAAGATTGACTCATCTGAAAGTCGACTCACAAAGATTCAACGCAAGTGTAGTTGACTGTATGTTTGTTATATCATATCATTGTTAAAGAATATTAAACTAAACATCTAACCAAATTTAAGAGAGAGAGACAGGCCAGTACAATTTAGTGACTAATACAAAATCAGTGGAAAGATAAACCAAAATAAATGTTTCTTTGAGAGATATTGAAAAAAACTAGATTTTACACATTTTTAAGTCCACAGATCAATGAAATGACTGTACTTTCACACAGTATATGGATCTAAAATTCGACCATCACTGTTGATTGTTTCCCAAATTTTGTGTGTATTCTCTCCCAATCCTAGGAGCAAGTACAGTGTTTAATCGCTCAATGTCTCTGTCTCCCAAAGTCTGATTTCTCAAATTTAGCAAGAGAGATCAAAAACAAAAAAAAATGTCCCAATTGTCTGTGCATTATTGGAACCTGAAAAGTGAACTTTTCCAAGAAATTGTATTTATCAAGATACATTTTGAGTTCACATTCAAGGTTCCAACAATGTGAGACAACTGGAAAATGTGTCTCTTCCTCTAAATTTGAGAAATCTGACTGTGAGCGACCATTTGATAATAAACTGTATAATCCAGTTCAGTACATAGCTAGTCTGGAAACTCACACTTCCCTCCCTTTTTTCTTCTCAGAGCTCTATTATATTCATCTGTGTTAAAATATTACAGTACAGGCACTAGTGAGACAAAGTATTGCGTCATATGAAAATAAAATACTGTGGAACTTTCACTTTCACCAATGAAGTGCATTTGCTGGTAGTGTCTTGGTGACCAATGGTCCAAAAAGTTGTTACAGTTTTGTTTCATTTACCATATTCCATTTATATTTTATTTTTTTCTTTGGTTTCTTTGCATTAGCAGAGAATCAAATGGTCTCAGAATTATGGCACTCAGAAGATTTTTTAATGCACTCAGAATCATATTGTTTGTTATTTATTTGTATGGACATTCCTAATTAGTTGCTCCCATGTTTTTAGCAGCAGTTTTAACGTATTAATTTTCCAGCTTTGCTATTTTTTTATTTTAATATTTGTAAATAGTTATCACTCGATGATCTGTATAGCTTGAAAAGCTATAGACGTTTATGTAAAATGAAACATTATGTAGAATGATGATGTTGACAATGGTGATGATGGTTTTTATTCCAGGCTTGCAGAACAGCTGAGAGGCTGGATGATCAGCCAGGAGGAGGAGAAGAAAAAGAACAAAGAAACTAAGCGCCAGAAAAAGAAGAAGGATTATGCCCCTGTGAAGCGGTTTGGGAATTCGGCATTCGGCAACTACGCACAAGCTGTGCCCAACAGCGAGATCAATGGACAGCCTGTCAGCATGAATAACTACCCTATTCAAGTGTTCAGTGGTGGCTATGACACCAGGCAGCAACTGCTCGATGCAATCCCACGAAGAAATGATACCTTCTACATCTTGTCTTTTAGCACTGTGAGTGATGTTTATGGGATTCCTATTCAAACATACATAACGGTTTCAGAATGGACTGGGGGTTTTTTTGGCTGCAACTAGAAAGGCATGTTAGTGCTTTTGGCCACTCAGAAAATGGGCAGGCATAGTACTGCTTATGAGTTTCTTAACCCAAATTCACTAATACTTATAGGATATTTTAAACATATGACGATATGGTGCCTATGGAACCGCATCAATCGATGGGCACTCTAGCACACATGCATCTTCAGACAGAAGGTCAACAGGCCTAATGCGCATCGAATGTAAACATTTTTGCGTTTTCTTTTCCAGCCGTCTTTATTTCAGCTAGAATGGACAAGCAAACAGTGATCAAAAGATAACAAGTGAATTTTTTTAATGCTCACAGCTTTTATTCATTCTAGACTCCTAGATCTAACACAAAATTGAGATAATCTGCCCATGGACAGTAAATCTAGATCTAGATCTAGATCTATGTCCCGACGAGTCCAATTGGTCATTGTTTTCGAGAATTCAAAGTGGTTTGTGCCGCTTTTATGAAAGAACTATTCTTGTCTGGAAAGATCTAGATCTAGATTTAATCCCGATTTAAATCCAAGTCTACATCAGGGAAGAGGTTCCTTTTTGCGCGTCATTTCTTCTTTGCCTTCGGATTTCTATAGTTGACGAAATACTTACAACCGCAATAGGAAACTGCTGCCTAGGTCAGGACTGCATAAATCTATGTTTTACAGCATGCGTAGACCTAGATTGTCTGTATGTCATTCATGGAAATAACCATGGTTCATAAATATACACCAAATAAAGCCCGATATAGGCCTGTTTTAGTTTTTTCTCTTGGGTATGCTCTAGTTATGTCCGCTCCAATGTCCAAAGTATTAGATCTAGATCTAGGTTTAAATTCTAGGTCTAGATCTAATCTACATCTAGTGCTTTGAAATCTTCAGTTGAAAAAAAATATTTTCAGTGAAGAAATTTAAATAATAATAATAAAAGAAGAAAGCAAAATTCTTGAAGAAAAATACTTTAATAGTAAGTGAGAATTATGCCAGATTTGATGTCCCTGTGTGCCTCCAGATTAGCAGTGCTATTTGACTCAGATCGGAGTAAATTAGTAGTGTTATAGAAGCTAACCTAGATCTGCTTAGTGTTTACCACCACATCACCAATGGCATAAGTCTACAGAGCACGCTTAGCCAGAGTGCATAGATCACAAATTCTAGCTCCTGTTTTGCTAAGTGTACAATGTATAATTTACATCTACATATTATTTGATCGCAACTCAAAGTGCAAGCAAAAAGTAGATCTATAAATGATTTGGAAACTGACGCTGAAAATGGAATATACCCACTTCTATATTTAGCAACACCCCACCAAAATAGACAACCAATCAAAGTCCGGGTGACTGTTCTATGAGAAATGGCATGTTTACAAAACTACATGACGGTAGTTTGCACGGTATGACATCATGTCATGCATGCACAATAGCCCGGCTGACCCTCTGTCTGTAGACACAAGTCTCTGGCACCTATGCAGCTTCTTCATTTTTCATTAGCTAGATTGCTCTCCACTGTCAGAAGAGCATTAAATGTTTCTTAACCGAAATTTACTTTCAGTTTCTGAAGAGGTTCAACCTACTTGAGATCTATGATTAGGTCTCATTTTTTTCTCTTCTTTGATGCTTAGAAAGGATTATGGGAGGCAGTTCATGACATTTCTCCATGTTGGGCAAATTCAGATGCAGTGGTTCAGACTCTCAAACCTGAAGTGTATCATAGAAAAGTACAATAATTAGAGGTCATGGGTCAGCTGCATTGCACAGCTTCAAGGAGTTTGCATTATTGTTTGCATATGGGGCTTTCAAACAAATTTGTTCTTTGTTTGATATAGAGATAAGGCCATGTTGCTTTATTCATTTGATCATGTTCAGGAAAATTACAGTTATCAAATGTGAATCTCTGTTGCTGAAGAACAGTTTTTATTGTCTTAATTGTAGAGTAAATTGACAATTAGTGTAACTTAAATGGTATGCTTGTAAAAAAATTTTTTATAACTTTGTAAATGCATTTAAAAGCATAGAACCAAATACCATGAACATATTTTCTGTTCTTCAGGAGTAATGAAATAGGGATATGAGAAGGCATTTATAATTCTCAATGGAAGAAGACATGCTTGTGCTCACTACAAATGCCATTCTTTCTTCTTTACTCACAGAACAATAAAAACAAAAAGTATATCTAGACTTTTTAGACACTCTCTTTGATTCTTCTCTGCATAAATAAAGTTGTTACTATATCTGATGTATTTTTTGACAGGATTATTTCCTAGTGCCAGCAGCCGCACACAACAAGACTATGCGGCCCCGCATGTCGTTGCTCATGCCTGTGGTCTCTTCATCTTTGAATGGTATGTGGTATTTCTGGTCCATCTGTACTTTGATATGCCCCCCCCCCCCCACCCATTTTTTAAATTTTTCTTTGGTGGGGGGGAGGGGGGGAGTGTAAACTAGTTAATAGATAGCATTTATATAGCACATAATAATCTAACAGACCCAGCAGAAACATTCTCTTACGTTCTCAGCTTCATTGGAAGCACTCAAGGCAGTTGCTTGGTAGGCATTAAAATCTTTGTCGGTTTAAAAATAACATACTTTGTCTGTAGTTAGTTACCCATTTTGATCTGGATGAAGTCAGGAAAAAGCTTTCCCAAGGATAAAATGTTTGGTCTCAATAAGATTCGAACCCGGGAACTTCTGATTCAGAGTTTGTCTGCTCAATAACTTTGTCGCTCATTGCTGGATATTATCAGTCCATCATTTCTGTTTTCTTATTTCTTTTTTTCACTTCCTGTCTACTGCTTCTCATTGCACAAGTTTAGCAAAGCCATTAGATCTTGTTATTATATCATACTGTCTCAGTTTTCTTTTTCTCTATCATTTGATAGAGGTTTTCTGGGAGACCAAAGAACATGTGCAGTTGGAAAATACTGCGGATTTGTTCGTTTGTAATTTAGTCCAAGTATAAGATGACCAAGATGTTTTGTTAGCATTTGATCTCTAGTTTTTTAATCTCCTTGAGCTGTACACATATCAGGGTCCTTGTCTCGCATCTAATGATCAAGTATGTATTTCTTCTACTTAGTCCCCAGTCCTCAGCTCCAGCTGGAGTCATCAGGATGTCCCCTGAAAGCTGTGCTTTAATCTTCTCGATCCGTCACAGTTGTGGGGCAGGGCCAGGGTCTCTGCAGATATTTTCTTTGTCCATTCCTGAATGTTGCCAGTCCGTCCTTTCCACTGCCTACCTACTATATAATTCTGTATATTAACATATCTGTAAATCTTACTGTTCATTTGCCATTTTTGCCCCACAGAGAGCACGGGCCAGTCACAAGACAGTGTGGGCATGATGCAGATTGACTGCGAGATCCTCAACACAAATCTGATTCACGTCCACCGCTCTGCCTTTCACAGCAATGCCAACTTCAATTCCACCGCCTCCGATAGTGGTGATAGTAATTTCAGCAGTAACAGCGACAACTTTGGCAAAGAGAACGCCCACAACAGCAGTGCCAGTGAGCCCAGGAACAGGAGTCGGCATGACAACATACGCCAGAAACTAGATAAGCAAACCAAGTATTGGGAAAATTTAAGAAAAACCAACAAGGGTTAGAACACTGAAGTCAATGAATTGGCTGGGATAATTATCCTGGTGTCTTTTTTGCTGTGTTCATTAGATGAGAGTAGAGATGAATAGAATTGGGACTATTTTCAATTAACCCTGTTCCTTCCTTATACTAGACACAAGGGGTGGTAAACACCAGTGGTAAAGAAGATTAAACCCCCCAAAAATCAATCTTTCTTTTCATTTGAAAGATTGATCATGAGAAAATTTTGATCAGATTATTGTGATAAGAAAAGAACAATGTCCTTAGCCTGTGAATATTTCCGAATTTTTTATGCTGCACATTTAAGATACATTTAAGGCAAAAATGATTTTTTTCTCTCTTTTCATTGGTTGTTTACCACTCCTAGTGAGTGGCAAAGGAAAGTATTAGGGCTGGATCAAAAACAATCCGTATGAACTGTTAAACAGTTCATATTCATTTTAGACAGTTGCATCACTTCGATTTACTTTACATCATGCTATAGAATCTTAGAAAAGCTGAAGTCTGCCATACATAGAATTTTCTACTTGTCTTTTATTGAGGGCATCACTTTTGTGTTCTTATTCTAAATAAATTGTGGATTCAGCTGCCTTAATTTATCGAGATAACCTCCACCAGGAGGTTGAAAGTACGTATATAGAATGTTTTAATTTAAATATATCATGGAATCTGAAAAAGAATGTTTGATTTTCTTTGGCCCAGAATAAATATGGAAGTGATGGCTGACTTGTGTGCAGGTGAGACTTGTGTCACATTTATTGCGAACTAAATGGAGATATGTTCTGGAAAATTTGTTATTCGTGAAAGACAAGTCTCCATATACTTACAGTAACATAGTGTCACTCATTGTTTGTCAGGAAAATCTTCCAGCAGGATGCAGAGTTTTACAATATGAGGATCCCTATATTTGCTCAGCTGGTGTAGAGGAATAATACTCTGAGTGACAATTTGGGTAAAACTGACCTGTCACAAAAAAGGACACACACAAAGGGATGCAACTTTAGTCAAATCCTCAGGCCTGTACTATAAATAGACACAAGGTGTGGCTGAAAAGATTCTCTCCATTTACAGAGCAAGTAAATTTAGAATAATTTACCACTCCACTGTATTTATAATATTGGGTGATACTGTGGTCTAATATTTTATGTGAATTATATTTTAGATAGAAGTTTTTCACTGAACCAGACACTGACCACTGTTGTTTTTGACATAAACCAGTTTTTTTCTTCCTGCTGTAAAACAGGCAAAATGTCACTTAGAATAGTATTCCTCTCCACCGACAATATGATTTACTGATGACAAAGGAAGGACACAAGTAATGTATGGACCTCTGCAGTGACTGCCTTTTGTTAATGAATTGCCCAGATATCTAGACGTGCAGTGTTCAGTGGCTGATAGAACAGCTGACAGAATCTAGTCATGGATCAACAAATCAAAGTTGTCATATTGAAGAAAGGGGACAAAATTTCAGAAGATACCAAATAATGTGTATGATTCAAATACAGTATGATTTGTCACATGTTGTGAAGTTTCTGGGCAAAATTCATTCTTCGTATGCGTGAAATCAGTGGTGGCATCACTTTTAGTTGATCTAATATCAGCCAGTTTTATGATATGGGCATAGCGTTATGGATAGCCTTTTTTTTAGAATGTGTTTGAACATCATAAATGTACCAAATTAGATTAGCAAAGTAATGTGCACATATAGAATTGAGAGCTCACACACTTTATATACACAAATTTTAAAAAATTTCATTTGCATGTATTTGCTTTGATGAGATAATTATTTCTGTCTTTGATTTATTTGAATGATGGCTAGATTATAAATGACAGTGTTGCTTGAGGTAAAAATGCATGATGATATTAGACACATCTTTAAGTAAGGTAAAAATGCATGATGATATTAGACTCATCTTTAAGTAACTCTACGATAAAAACAGATTTATTAGAAATACAAAATGTTCTCATTACAAAAGTAAATTTTTCAAAATGCTTTCTCTTGTTTTACATTTGTTTACAGTAGCCTCTTGAAAAGGGCGCTTGGTTGGTAATCTCCTGTGATTGGTTCTTTTTATTGTTGTTTTGGACTAGCATAGTTATTTCATCCATTTTATGAATTCCCTTAAACATCACTTTTGAGAAGGCTGTCAGTCTGCGGAAATCGCAAACTAGTGGAGATAGTATATTTTGTACATATTGGTCTATCTTGTCAATTGGGATTGTTATTCTGTAGATTATGTGATTGCACTTTTGTCCCAGTTATAGGTACGATATAGCTCATTAATATGTCTTTTGCACCTTATGATCAGTCTGTTATTATCTCTTGTCAATCTCTTTTCATTGTGGGTCACGAATGTTTGTTGTATCTTTTTTTATGCATTGGGTGATGAGTCAAGGGTTTATTCAATGTGCAATGTGTAATATGACATATTTTTGCTTCACTTTGATTTATTTTTTCACATAATAATTTTAACCCCATATTTCTCATTACTGCTCATGACCACCTAAGTATAATGTTATTTGATTATTAATGGATTATGTAATTTGTGAAAGGCATCCAGATAGCAGTGCATGCTCATTCACTCTATTTCAGATATGGTGTCCCACTCACCATGAATTAAAATATCCATATACTTAACTGTTTTGAATTGAGCAAGATATACAATCATTGGCACAAAGACTTCAAATGCTCCAGAGTGATGCAGGCCAAAGTTAGTGACTACAGTTATGTGTAGTGGTTTGAGTCACAGGTCATTGTTAATTAATGTTGATATTAAGGATCATTTTTCCTAGGATGGGACAGTGTTGATGTTTAAAAGTCCTTGCTTCAGAGAATTTGGAAAGCCATGTCATTTGTTGGTAATATGTATGTGCTCCGCGATGTTTTGTTGAGACAGTGGGACTTAAGAGGCTTAATTTTGGATGTGAATAAGTAAGCCATACTTATTTTGTTTAACCCAGTTGAAGAAATTCCTCTTATTTCACTTTGGGCCGCTTACACAAATGACTCCCTGCCTGAAACAGTTGGACACCAGATTTATTTTTAATCACCTACTTGTGCCACATCTGACTGTTGTGTGACCAAGAGTTGAACTCACATTACTGGATGACCTTTTGGGAATGAAATTTTGATATTTCACTTGAACATTTTTAAAACTGAAATATTTTGTTTGCTTGTTTTTTTTGTGTTGTTTTAAATGAATAATATTATATACATAGGTGGACAGATACATGAATTTATTACACAGATATCTCCTTCCTCAGCGTCCTTTAAAAGTCCAGTACTCATCGTTTTTTTTAAATGCACATTTCAGGCAAAGAGTGCAGAAATGATTCCTTTCTCTCGTTACGCTACTTGTTCACTAGACCTTGTATCTGGCATTGGCAAAGAGAAGTAAGAGGGCTGGTAAAAAATAACTGTGATGAACTGTTAAATCAATCCATATTGTCTCGCGGCCAGTCGAAATGAGACTAAGTCGTTGGGCTAGAACCGAGAAATTGGGATTTGAATGTGATGAGGTAAGTCAGACATTGAAATTTTTTTTAATTGCAGAGTTTGAAAGTGCATTCATTTCTAAACAAGACAGTTCCAGTCTTACCCTTGATTTATAAATATTACTTGATTAAAATTGGGTTTTTTGTGTGGTAGGCATGTAGACTTATACATTCGACCATTCATTTAAACTCGATTTTCTTGGAATTTCAGTCACTGCTAAGGGGTCCCTCTTTGTCTCTTTAAACTGCAATATCTCTGGCTAGAATAAAGCTAGCTCAAAACTTTTTTTCACCATCTGAAAGGGTATGAAATAAGCTTTCACATGATACCAAAAACCCCATATGGTGAAAAATTGACATAGGCCTCATTTTGACTAGCTGCGAGACATTTGCTTGAGACATTTGCCCCACTTCACTAAACTTAGCCATAAAAAAAAAAAAAGACTTTTCAAAGTCTGCCATACATAATGTCATTACACAGATACACTCCCTCCCCAGGGTCCCTTAAAATCTTTGCCATACATAATGTCATTACACAGATACACTCCCTCCCCAGGGTCCCTTAAAATCCCAGTATTCATCATCTATGTATGCATTCCTGTGGCCTCTGCCCCCCAGGATGACAGTATTTTCTATGAAACTGCTTCCTGTTTGTGACAAAATGGCTGTGCTCCATTAAACATGGCAAAATGTCTGGCTTGTCCTTGTTTTCTTTTCTAAACCTGTCAAAGAAATCAAGAAACAGTGACTGAAAAAGCAAGCATGATGAACGAGTATGTGATGCATTTCGATGTAGTTTGAACCATTTTGAGAAATGAGAAAATAACTTGAATGCTTATCAAGAAAGGTCGATACTATGAAGTTTCATTGTGCTGGAAAGGTTTGTCCCAAAACAGTAAAAATTGGCAAGTATTGTGCTCCATTACTGTTATCATGGATTGATTGTGCAATTATATTGATGCGTCTTCAGCTGAGTATTGTCTGAAGATGATAAAACTAAGCATTGTAATTAGAAGATATACAGTCGAGTCCGCTTAAATCGAATTTGCCGGGACCAACCTAATGGGTTCGATTAAAGAGAGTTCGTCTTCC
>JBCEWB010738844.1:6109-16840 GCA_039654565.1 Peronia peronii | reverse complement strand
TTCTGAACAAGACAATATCGGTCTTACCCTCGATTTATAAATATTTCTTCATTAAAATCGGGTTTTTGTGAGGTAGGGTATGTAAATTTATGCGCTCGACCGTTCATTTAAACTTGATTTTCTCAGAATTTCAGTCATTGCTGGGGGTTCGCTCCTTGTCACTTTAAACTGCAATATCTCTGGCTAGAATAAAGCTAGCTCAAAACTTTTTTCGCCACCTGAAAGGGTAGGAAATAAGCTTTCACATGATAGCAAAAACCGCATATGGTGAAAAATCGACATACGTCTCATTTTGACTGGCTGTGAGACATATATGCCATTTTTACCGGGACAGCAGTGAGATGGTAGTGCCATTTCAAGTTTGATTGATTCTAGATCTACATTATAATCTAGATGACAGTTTGCCTTTTCAGACAGAGTCTTGATCTAGATCTAGATTTAGATATGTCTAGTCTAGATTTAGAGTCTAGATAGACCATCTGCATCTAAAAGACTAAGAGCCATCTTTACTATGTAAATTTAAATAATTAAATCGAGTTCAACACAGCAATTAACGGGCACAAAATAATAGTAATAATGTTAAAAATAAAAATTCACAGTCAGACTAGACTCTGTGCCATGTCTCATACAGATCTAATCTAGATCTAGCTAGAAATCAAGATCTAGATTTAGATGGAGAATCTAGGCTATCGAAAACGGGTTGTTTGGGTATACCGCGGTCTTCAATTGCCAGAAAGAATTGTTCGTGTTGTTTACGGGCCACAGTAATGAATTATCAGGAATACATATTTATTACATTGCGAAATTAACTCATACCAACTAGATTATATTATAACAAAACTGAAGAGGAAGACTACTGAATCGAACAGCCTGCCACCACGGACTTACCTACGTAGTGTGCACTCTTGTGTTTGGCTTGGTGGAGCTCTACGATTTTGGAAGAACGGTAACTCGACGATTAGGGTGGTCTAAAATGCAAAACGAGTAAGCCTAGACTCTATTGCTCTTATTCCTCACCCGAGTTTCGGGTGTAAAATATCGTCAAAGAATTAATTTTCACACCAAAATCACGCGTGCAACTAGTGTGTACTGTAGCTGTGTCCATCGACTCTATTTAAATGAATGTCTAAGTTAGCAACTCTAGGTTGTTTTGGTTTTTTTTTTCTAAGGCATTTGCTTGAGGACCTTCACCCATACGTATTCCATCTCTCTCAGACAGCTATTCACTTTTTTCTGAGAGAAACATGAGGGTTACTAACTCTCTGTCTGCTGAACATTTTTGTTCCCTCAATTGTGCCGGCGTGTTTGTTTTTTTTGTGGTTTTTTTTTTGGGGGGGGGGGGGGGGAAGAGGGGGCTGTTTAGCCGATTAACCTCAATTCACGGTGAAAAGTGGAAGAAAAAGCACGCACAAGCTGATGTTTCAAGTCACTGCTATGCTATCGAAGGCATTGGAGAAAATATCAGCCTGCAACTCTTAACAGGTGGTCGAGAAACAAATGGACAACAACAGCTCCTCATACTACATATACATGATGATATTTCGTAAATCTATCCATCCATCTATCCATCGATCCATTTATCCATCCATCCATCCATGCATCCATCCATCCATGCATCCATCCATCCACCCACCCATCCATCCATCCATCCATCCAACCATCCATCCATCCATCCATCCATCCATCCACTTTTTAATTTTTGTTTTTTGTTTTGTTTTGCTTTTTGCAAAATCTATCTTTTATTATTATTGTTCTTTATGTATGGTGCCCATTAGTGAATGTAAAGTAACTTGATTCAGTAATACTAATAGACTTGTGCTGGTCGGCTGATCATGCATCAAACAGATCCCTCTCTTGCCCATTCGCCAAATTGTAAGGAACACGATGGGATGGTGGTGTTTTCTCAACAGGGAGGCTTTGCTCAAAATGCTCCTTCGTTCTGGAGTTCACAGTGATACTACTGGTATAAAAACAAGCCTTTTGTCGATTCAATAAAAGTTAGGTAATCTCAATTTTTAAAGCATTTTCAACCAGCTGAGTTTTACATTGATAACTTGTTGACGATTCATTAGGATTGATTGTCAAGAGTCTGATCTTTCTATTTATGGCAAGACATTGAAAAGTGAACGTTAACAGCATGGAGCCTCAAACACTGGAAGTCCAGGATGGGGAATTCGGCAGCCGCCAAAATGGCACTGATTCGATCATTACATGTTGCCGATTTGTCAAACACAGAAAACAATACTCTAAATGCTAATTACAAAGAATTAATCGACACGAATAGATCTAAATTAAGGAAGTCTGAAAGTTTGGGTTCCAATGTACATGTTATTTGTAGAGTTTAACTTTGAGGAAAATATTGTCATGATCGCACCCAAAAATCTCACGAAACGATCCCACAAAAAGGCCAAAACTATGGATTACCTGGTACCTATTTCTAATGCTTTCTAACTCTTTGCCTAGTTGTGCATGCTAAAAGCTAGATTATGAGAGAAAACGGCAGCACATGCTAGCTCGTCTTTTCGGT
This sequence comes from Peronia peronii, assembly GCA_039654565.1. Lineage (NCBI taxonomy): Eukaryota > Metazoa > Mollusca > Gastropoda > Systellommatophora > Onchidiidae > Peronia > Peronia peronii. The sequence goes on along the minus strand of JBCEWB010738844.1, from coordinate 14,313 downwards.
ATAGAGCAAAGGCCTTCTAAATAAAAGCTATATTCATATTAATTCATATATAAAGTGTGTATACATGTACTAAGCTTATAGATCGGGGGGGGGGGGGGGGCACAGTGGCTCTGTGGTTTGGCGTCTGCTCATGGAGAAAACAGGCCGGGATCGACTCGCGAGCTCGGCTCCAATGACCTGGCTTCATGAAAATACATGTACAATGAATATGATGTACCATTCAGACATTTATTTTCTTAGTGTCAATGATTTCCGTCACGTTGTATCTGTTGTAGAGCGCAGGAACAGGCAATGCTGTAACAGCAATTTGGAAGCTGAGTACTGGAAAATTGCAACCTTAAAACAAAGATTAAGATAGTAATTTATCATCTGTCAGGCACCTGTCCACTCCTGCAATTTTCATGTATCGTATATTAAGCTTATAGGCCTAGAAATAATCATATCAGGCACACATGGGCATAATCAGCCAAGAAAAGCATTGCTCAAGATACCGTCCCGACCAAAGTTTGACACTATACAATTATAATAACAGCCTTTCGTGTTAGAGCCCCCGAGGAAAAACAGAGCGGAACGAAATGATTATTGATACTCGCACTCATTCAGCTGAAATTTTGGGTACAAGGAAATCGCCAGAACCAGAGGCGGGGCTTGTTTTTTATTGCGAACAAAAGAAGTACACGATATACTGGTACTGTATTTCTTTGACATAGCATAACAACTCATCGATTGTACGGTCTTTTATTCCTTCAAACGGACCATTCCTCCACCTCCCATAAAAGACTCAGAGGTAGAGCATTTTTTTTCAATTCTTAGCAATGCCCTCGTGTACCCTCATTAGAATTTAAATTAATGTGGACAAAGACAATGCAATGTGAACGGCAATTTCAATGTAGCACAGGAGTCTTTAATGATGTGTGTTCTATCATTTGAAATAACTCCTGTTCGAGGAAAGCAGGTTCAAATGGACGGAATTTGCTGAAACAAAGCAAGAACATGATTGATACATGTTCATGTACATGCATATGGATGCCTAGCTAGATATAGATGTACCACTATCTTTGAAAAAAAAAAACAAAAAAAAAAAAATTGCACTGTGGGCGTTGCTTATTTCTTTTGCTTATGAAAGTCTCGTAATACTATTCCTCTGCCAATAACAATATTTGTCTTAGAAAGTTATGGGAAAAATAAAAGAAGACAAAGTTAACTATAGTTTTCTTGCACGGAGTTTCATTGCGGCAATCGAAGTTGATCGAACTATAATTTGTTCAGCACCCGGGCTGTCAATCATAAATCACAGCATTGTCATCTCCGTATGTAAATATAGCATATAACCTGCCATGTACGGTGTGTCCTTTGTCCCCCCTCACTCGTCCTTGATAATATCCATCTCTTCAACGGTAGTCGGTCGTTGTCGTTACATCAGGACATATGGTTTATGTATCTTCTTTTATTGAGGTCATTTATTGCTGCCTTCTCTGTTCTTTAAACTACTACATGAAGATGTACTGGTATATCTAGAGAAAGTCTATACGTACAATTTTAAACCGCTTTTTGTTGTTGTTGTTGTTTTCTTTTGTCACATACATGTATTTTTTTTCGGGAAGGGTTTTACGGTTGGCTTCGCAGTTCAGTAAAATTGAGACTGACGTGAGTTACATGCAGCATATTTCAAATTTCGGTATGTGTGAACGTTTATTTAGCGATGATAGGACATTTCCGGGTTATCAGTGCCTTATAAATGTTTCTTTAAACCGCTAGGTTCACCAATTTTTACTGGCCTTTTCTTTACAATTTTGCTTGGAGGAGATGAGACTTTTTTGGTTTATGTCATTTTAACTTTTAAAAAAATGTGCTATAATAATGCCTATTTGCCAGATAGCCTAATTTCAATGCTTTTATTTATTTATTGCTATCTTTTTAATTTTAATGTTACTGAGCTTCAACTGACATCTCAGAGTTCCCAGCAGTGTGGGGATCTTCCTTCATCATGCCACCTTTGATATTGTGAGCTTGTGCGCTTTTTTTGTTGTTGTTGTTGTTGTTTATTTTGTGCTTTCTTATGTGAAAAGAGATTGAAACAGATTGAAATGTTTATCTGGTTTGGATATGTACTTTTGAGTGAATTAATATTTTTATTTACAACATATTTAAACTATTTGTGCATTGTCATATCTTCATACTTTTTTTCAATATCCTACAACCCTAATGAAAAAGTGAAACTATCTTCAGACCACACTAGTAGTGTCTGTAACTGGTTACGTCTATCACATTTTCTTGTTCTTACATGAATTTGGTCAACAAACTGTATGTGAATTGTCTCTGACAAAGGAACAAAACAAAATAAAAGACAAGTAGGGTAAAAAAAAATGTTTGTCTGTTTTGTTTACTGGAGTGATGAAATAGATGTAAGATCATATATCACAATGCATGCACTATGCCATGATTTTATTTAGAACACTGAACAGAAATATGAACAAGATTATAATTATCACTTCAAAAGAAAGGTAGTTTATTCTTCAGCGGAATTAATTGGTCAGTCATATGATAAATGTAGTTCAAAATACATGTACAGTATTGCTTTGAATACTTAGGAAACATGGTTGGAAGCGGTGGGAATTCTCAGTTTACATGACAGTACTGCCACCGTGAAATTTATATGAGTGGCCGATGACCAATATTAGAATTCAACTACAGGTTAGGTAAATCTCACTGAAAATGAATGCAAAGGGTCATGTTCAACACTGAATGAAAGAATGCTTAAGAGGAAATAATCATTATAGTGCCCAACAAATAGGTCATTCTAAATGAGTGGTACCTATTTTCAGTTTTGTAGAGCTTCAGATGAATCGTACTAAGGATATGAGTGTACCTTTTTTTTTTACTTCCCCACTGGCATCGACCATCCGCAGTTCACAATATTTCTGTGTGAACATAACAACACTTTTAAAGACTATCACTGAGCAGAAACTACTGCATCTATTTTAAATTTTTGCCATTTTGTTAAGCAACTCTGCAAAGCTCTCTGCTTTCCTAAATAATAGTGAACAAAAATTTAATACAATGAAATAACAAATTACCACCAAATGTTAGCTTGTACCAATGAAAGTCTAAGATTGTTTATTTGCAATAAAGATAAAAATACTTGTACATGTATTATACATCTATAGTCAAGTACATGTATGTGAAGATACAAACCAGATCTGTATGTGGACAGAGTGGTGTTATTTTGTCAACCACTGAATCAGTGTCACAACTGTCATTTGTTGACATATACCTGTATATGTAACTAGCTAACTGGATTCTGACTACTTGACTACTGATTGACTGACTATTAACTGACCCCCTACAGACTAGCTACTGACCACCTACTGACTGGCTACTGACCAACTACTGACTGGCTACTGACCAACTACTGACTGGCTACTAACTATTGACTGGCTACGGACTGACTAACTAGGCCTATTGACTGACTGGCTATTGACTGGCTACTACTGCCTGATCTGTTACCGACTCATTGATTACTGAGTGGCTACTACATGTAACTGACTACCAATTGACTGGCTACTGACTGGATGACTACTTACTGTCTGCTGACTGACAGGCTTTGCCTGACTATTGAGTGATTAGCTCCTGACCGACTACTGACTGACTCGGTACTGATTGACTACTGACTGACAGGCTATTGGTGGACCGGCTACTTGCTGACTGATTGCTGACTGGCTATTGACTGGCTACTGACTACTTCCTGATCGGTTACTGACTCATTGACTACTGAGTGGCTACTACATGTAACTGACTACTTACTGACTAGCTACTGACTGGTTGACTACTGTCTACTGACTGACTATTGCCTGACTATTGAGTGATTAGCTCCTGACTGACTACTGACTGACTGGTACTCACTAACTACTGACTGACAGGCTATTGGTGGATGGCTACAGGCTGACTGATTGCTGACTGGCTACTACTACTAGCTGGCTACAGCTGACTGACTACTGACCAATTCACTACTGACTGAGTAATTACTGACTGGCTACTGACCCACTGACTACTGACTGGCAACTGATTGACTGACTGACTAGTGACTGACTGGCTACTAGCTGACTGACTAGCTCCTGATTGACTGACTGGCTTCTGATTGACTGACTGACACTTCTGACTGGCTACTGGCTGACTACTTCCTCGTTACTGACTGACCACTACCTGACTACTGATTGGTTACTAAATCAATACTGACTTCCAACTGGCCACTGAGTGACTGACCACTGACTAGCAATGACTGCAGATGGTGAAGAATAATCTGGGTATTGTTACAAAAAATGTTCTCATTTGTTTATGTGCGTGTCACTGGTCTAGAATCTCCTAGCAACGATAGGCATTTGAAACTGTGACAAAAGGTCATGAGATCTGGTTCCATAATTGCACACATTATGAACAATACTTTTTTCTAATTGTCACTTTCTTTTTTTCTTACTCATTGGTGGCTCAAATTTATTTCATTTGTATTTTGTGCCAAGTTCAAAAATATACATGTACATATATATATGTATACACCTTTTCCTGCAATGAGTAAAAAGATGGAAAATATCAATTAAAAAAATGTGGTTCCTGATGTATATAATCAAGGGAGAAAACCTCACAACCTTTTGCTATTGGCTTATCAATATAGAAACAAAACAAAAAAAAAAACTATGACAACACAAAACAAAACTTGACAAACAAAAATACACACAGTGTATGACAAAAATGCTAACAACAAAAATGTTCACATTTGAAAGAGATAAAAACACCATGTTTATAAATGTAATAAATTGGCAGTGTATTTGAAATCCTAACACATGCAAACATTAGCACAGACATAAATTGATAAACCACCATCCATCAGTTAGAACAAAAAATACTCTAGTTCAGTGTGTAGAGAAAATACCTAAATATGGACAAATGACTTAACAGTAATGTTCAAGTAGAAGTTGGGCTATCTGAGAGCTTATCAAGATCACACTACAATTCTCCAAACTATTTTATTCTGTCCTGTGAAGAGTTTCTGCAGCTGGCACTGCAGTGAGATAGACAGGCTTTGGCTCTGTGGACTGGCTTGTCCTTGCCGCATCAGGGACAATATCTATGTAGGCTTATACATCCAAACAATCACATACATGTATATGTTATACATCCACACAACCACATGCAAAGTTATATGCTGACATAATCACATACTGGTTACACATCCACACTGTGGCTACAGATTGACAGTCACATACAGGCTACACATTCACATAACCATACACAGACTACACACCCACAGGAACATACACAGGCTACATATCTACTCACGTTACACATCCACATACAAGCTACATAACCACACAACAACACACACTATATGACGACATACTGTTTGGATTGTTCTGATGCATTATTCACATCTGTTCTACCTTTACAATTACTTACAAAGCAAAACTTGTGAGTATTTTTCTCATGTTGTTTACAAAGAAAAGTCTTGAAATTGAACTTCAAGCAAAATGAACATTCAGACAGATTTTTTAAAAAAAAATATGACGAAAAACATTTTTCTTTGGTCTGATCCTGCTGCCTCTGTCTTCTGTTCGCTGGAACTTCCATCTGAAATGAAGCCGGAGAGAAAAAGTGTGAGGAAAATTTGATACAACTATGTCTATTCTGCTGGCTTCAAAATTTATTTCCAAGACAATTATAGGAAAATAGAAAAATGACCAGATTGGACAATCACTGTAGGTCATTTCAGGTTTCAGTCACTTATTTCAATTTAAGACAGGCTGCAAACATTCACTTTCTGACAGGCTACATATAAATGTCCACTATCTCATGGGCTACATGTAAATGTCCATTGTCCGACAGGCTACATGTAAATGTCCACATGTCTGATAGACTATATACAAGTATTCAAATCTGACGGGCTGTAAATGTTCACCATGTGACAGATTGTTAATGTTAATTGTCTGACAGATTGTAAATGTTCACTGTCTGACAGACTCCAATGAACACTGAGCAATTTCAGATGAAATAGCATACAAATCTGGATATTTTCCTCCACTACAAACATTCTATTCTCTGAGTTGGACAGAATATCATTACACCTCTATTTTCTTAAGATTTCATAAATTCTGACTGATCACAAGTCCCAGCATGTTTTTCTAAAATTACCCTCAAAATAGCCAGTCTCCAACTACATGTATTATAAAAAAAAACAAAAAAAAAACATTACATGACCTAATCTGCAAGGAGTTGGTAGTGAAGTCAGAATGATTTTTAAAAGACTTCTGAAAAAAGTGGCAACCAGAGAACATATGTAGCTAGATCCATAAAGTCCAATCCCATTGTGTTGTTAACAACCTTCACTAGTGTGCATTTCCACTTACGAAGCTGAAGCTCAAGACAAATACAAATATGTTTTCAAAGCACTGATATTTTTATTGTATAGGTCACTCACAGACCAATCTAAGTCTAAGATAACAGTACCTGTGCCTGCCCTTGACCCAGTCTCACAAAAGTCTACCACGACAAGTGGAGGAGCCGCAGTAGCAGTAAAGAACTTTATCTGGGACACTGCCCACCTCGTAGTTATAATCCCAAGTCAGTTCTGTGCCTGCCCGGATGAACCTGCATGGGGTAAACAAACATCATTGTAGGAAGTAAACAAACATGCAACAGTCTGCATAGAGGAAACAAAAAAAAAGTAAACAAACAAATAAGTCTGAATAAAGTAAGCAAACATACAACAGCCAGCAAAAAAGTAAACAAATATCTACAGACCATAAATAAACATTTGTCAGCATGTAAAAAGTAAACAAAATATATAACATGCAAAAAAGCAAACAACAATAAAAACAAAACCACAACTTGCAAACAATAAACAAACAACAGCTTCCACAAAATAAACAGACAAAACAGCCTGCAACAGTAAAGAAACAAACAGCAGCTTGCAAAAAGTAGACAAACAAAACAACAGTATGCAAACAGAAAACAAACAAGGATTTGCAAAATGTAAACAAAAGAACAACAGACCACACAATATAACATCATTCTCATTACACACAGATATGAAAATAACATAAAATTAAAGAGCCTGAACTGAATGTTTTAATGATGCACAGAAAGCCTACATTCAGTGGGTATTTCAATTAGAAATCATCCACAAACAATACCTTAAATATTAGTTTCATGCTCAATGAGGCAGTGTTACCAAGCAATTGCTAAAGTAACAGCATAAACAAACAATCTGAGAGAACTAGCGAAGCACTTACTGTCCTGCAAAGAAAGCAACCCAAGGAAAACGAAGGTCATGTGTGTCCACAAAGATGTTCTGTACAAAGACATTGGGACTGCAGCTGTGCTGTAAAGTAAGAAACAAACAATATACACTGACCATTAATATCTTTCAATGACCAGTGGCAAGGCCAAACTTTTCTTTCAGCTTAGCAAAATAAATACTCCAAACTGGCTGAATATCATACTGTTAACATGATGAAGTTCAAAATAATGGTTTTTACCCCACCCGTATCTAAATCAATCAATTAGGCCTTGTGTCTGAAGGCCTTGTGTCTGACACCAATCTTGTCCTCTTTAAAATGACACTCATCATTTTCAGTGAAAGTTGTCATTATATTGTATTTTATTTTTTGTTGAAACAGAGTCACAAAATGTGACATTTTCATCTCCTTTGTCAAAATTTAAATAATTGACCGACTACCCATTGTTGATTGAATAAACACCAGATTCATAATATGTGGAAGTCCTTGAAAAAAGTTTACTTTGTTATTTGTGTCACAGATGTGTGGGCAGAAGGAATGAATATATAATTTTTAATTGGATATGGCACAAGCAACGTTACACAATTTCTCGAAATTTTAAAATTGCAAAATTCTGTAACTTTGTTCCAATTTTGAGGTAGAGAAGTAGAATTGGTATTAATGTTCTTGAATTAAAAGATCAGTACCATGCAGAAATTGTCTCAGTGATATCTCTATTTTGAAAAATCAGTTTGCAGTACGCCTATGCACCAGTAAATTTTTAATGCGTCACGATCATGTTGGTCCACATTTGTGAGAGAGCAGAGAGTGATCTGACTGTTCAGGTGCTGCGCTCTGTGTAATCCAGTCCTTACAATTGACAGATAATAATAATTGTGATCAGATGTTTGGGGGGGGGGGGGGGGGGGGGGGAGA
>JBCEWB010738733.1:0-16841 GCA_039654565.1 Peronia peronii | reverse complement strand
AATCTCACCTACCTGAATAGGCATCACCCGCCCTGTGACAGGCCTTTGTTAAACTAAAGGGCACGATTTTGGGGGTTTTAAACAGCCGTGAATGAATATAATGTGGACCAATGGATTCAACAGCATTACAAATCATTTCAAATTTCATTTGGAACTGTGATTTTAATTTTTCGAATATGACAATTTCAACTGAATTATAAACATCAAAAGTAAAGTCTCTTCAGCACTAAACAATTTTGCCATATTGGAATAACAAAATTCCTGCAGCAGTACATTTTTTTTTTTTGGACACCCTATATCATTTGTTGATCTATAATCTATTTATTTAAAGTCATGGATCTGAGAAAGTTCAGGAACGTGGAAAGCGGTTATTAACTTCCATTTCAATTAGTTTTTTAATTACAGTGGGATCAAACCCGAAGGATCGTGTTATCCGGGTGAGCGTGTTATCAGGATCAACCATTTTTCTTTTCCAAACCCGTGCTGATTTCATATATTTATTATATATATATACTTATTATAGTCATGCTGTTTTCACAATAATTTTCCCAGCATTTTGCAGCAATCAGCAGACAAAGAACAAGATACTTGGTCATGCCTCCAGATGATTTGAGTCGGATGTAATGAAGGCTTCCTTGAGAAAATTGATTTTTCACCGACCACAGGGTCAGGAGTTAACCTTGTGAAATCTCAGTATAAAGGAGATGTTGCTTAACAAAAATTTTCATCACGGTAAAGTATATTCATTTTCTGTCCACTGGCAACAGTTATTCTAAACATAAAAAATGTGTCATCAGGCTAATTTGACCTCACTGGATGACACTGATTTAAAATGTGTTCTATTTTCATCCTGCTAATACTGTGGAACTGACTAAAAACATCCCTAGATGCAATGGGATAATATGGCTCACACATTCACTGTTGCAAATGGTAATGGGTACTGTCATAGATATCAAATGATCATTGTCACAGATTATGTTACATTTTATATATGTCTTTCAACCTCCTGGTGGAAGCTATCTCAATTGTCATGAAGTGATATATCACTATGAGTCACACTGGGGTACAGAAAATTGGATGCGTAGTTTTCACAAGGCTGTTATAAATCTCATTGCCACCAGGCCCTTCATAAGGGAACTTCACTGTCTCAAACCCCTGTTCTTCAACAACAACCCTTCTTGTTCCCTCTTTCAGCACAGTATTCAAAAGGATTCTTCTCCTGAAAATACACAAAATGAGAGATGGGGGAGATAAGAAATAATTCATTCTGAAAGCCGACTGTTCTTTTAGCAGTTTCTACAATATCAAAGTGACACAAAATTAGGTTTAAATAAAAAAAATTGCAAATAAAAAAACAAATCAAAACATGACCATTTCCTGCATATTTCATTGCTTATTATGCATGTGATGTCATGCTAATAAAAATATGAGTCTTTTCAAATTTCTGTTTTATTACAAATAATCACAAACAAACCTGAACACTGATTAAATATCTTTGATATGCTGCTGAATCATAAAATGGCACATTTTCAGAGTAGTTTCTCTGTGCTTAATATCAATGATGAAATATGAGGCATTCTCAAAAGTTGTCCACTAAAAAGGGGACAATGGTAGTGAAATTTCAGAAAGCTTAAGGTAGACAAATGCACCATACACTGAAACTTTATCAACTATCAAGGCTGCAAAACAAACAATAATGCTCAGAGAGGTGTGCTTTTTTGTTAAAATACCTTCAAAGTCAAAAATCAATGACAGCAATGTCTTACAGAGCTAACTCTTACATCACAAAATGCTTAAAATAAGGTGAAATTTATCATAAACTCAATATGATAATATTTGAAACATCAGCTAAGGACTGAACAAAGACGGATTCTACAAAAATTTCGACATTACGGATTTATGTTAGTTTACATGCTTATGATAAATGTTTTGTTGTAAAAGTTATCTCCGTAATAACTGAAGTACTGAACACATCTTATTTAATTGCACTCAAAATCACTTATACTTTCAAAGATTGCCTTTCAATTTTTGTAACTACTCATTTTTCGGTGAAGACAAGAGAACATTAACTATCACTGGAATCATTTTACAAACAAAGAATGAACAACAATGGACTACCTAGAGTAATCTCACAGAGATAACTTTTACCCCAAATCATTTACACCAAATTACAGGAACAAAGTAAAATGAAAGAATAAACATCATTCACTGAATTTGAGTCACATTATAAGTTTACTGGAATATAAAAAGAAATAGCAGGCTATTTATGTTAGTGCAGAGGCACTTACCCACAACAAAAATCTTACAGAGATAAGATAAAAATCATTGCTAAAAATGCTCTACTTTTTTACGAGAAGTCTAGATTTAGATCTACACTCAACCAAGAATTGCCTGCTTAGTTACATGGGAAAAAAGCGGTGAAAAAAGATGAAAAAAAAGGGCATATGATTGACGAAATGTCTTATGGAGATAAAGATAACTTTTTTTAACACGAAATCTTATGGAGACAACACATTGGATATTGTTTACTACAAACGATTACCTGATTCATTTTTTTCAATGACTCGGCTTTCCCCCCGTGTTACCGATTTTTCTGCAATGCAAGTGACCGTTCTTTGTTAGGAATGCCCAAAGAGGGCCTAAGGCCTGCGGAAGTGATCTTTTTACCTGCGTCTTACGGAGATAACTTTTTTACAACAAATCAAGAATGACTGGAAATCATGTTGCAACTTCTTTTTAGATATTTGCATTCGTTATTTTTACCGAAACTGGATTAGAATATTATTCTTGCAGAATGACAAGCTATTAAATTCATAGGTAGAGAAAGTCCTCGTACAACTTATGGACCATAATTCAAGGTGCACTTATTTTACGACACGTTATCTCCCTGACCAATGTCAGTTTTCTCACAAAAAAATCGTAAAACTCCACGAAAAAAAATAAAAAACCTTCTCAGTCTGAAGCTGAAGTTTGACTTTGTTCATCAAGATCTATTTCAGAACTTATTTTTCTGTTTTGTCATCTGTTATTCTCTTTGTTAAGGGGGCAAAACTTTGTGTCCCCTTTCAGGGTGACAGAATTTCTTGTGTGGAGATAGAATCGTTCTTTTAATTTTTTACATCGGGCAAAATTTAACGAACTGTTGGTAGAATAAGCTTGTTTGATTATAAAATGACATCAACAAAAAGAAACCAACCACAAATCACTTGAAATATTTTATTTGTCATCATTTTTAGTTTAGATCTGTAGCACTGGACAACTTTTGAGAATGCCTCATATATTATCTAATGGATACTAAAATGTTCATTTATAGTAACAACAGTGAAGATATTCAACTTACAAGCTTGGCACATTTGCAAGGTCCTTTCTCTCCAGGTGACTGGGTGAAATACTTGCTGTATCTGGAATGCTTTATTATGCTGGCTAGCTCTGGCTTCACATGACACTCCTCGCCTTTCTGTCAAGTATTCAGAATAAACTACCATTGAATAAAATTTTCAATTTCTGGATAACTGGAGTGTCATGAACACACGTGGTATGAAGACACAGCCATAATCCTTTTTACTGCGATATACTGCATGTGAAAGTGTAATTTTAGAAAGTCCTTTTCACACTGATATAATTCCCTGTTAAAAAAACATCAACACGTATTGAAAGTTCTATAGCAGATGGCATACCAACCATATCTCCATTATAACAAGATAACTAAACTTCAAATATCTGATAATTCAGCTTTTTTTCATTTCTGAAGTGGTGATTGAGCTAAACACTTGTTATTTGTAGTTTCACTACTGTTTCATAAAACCACTCCTGCTAGTAACAGTGTTACATAAGGTTTTGGTCATAGGGGCAACATTATATTCACCACTGAAATGTAGTCTTCTTTCAACATTAAAAAATTCAAATACTACTGTTGAAAGTGCTAATACCTTGAATGTGATGCCATGATCAAATTCCAGCTCTTCCTCAGAGCCTTCTATGCCGCCATTGTAGACAACCGTCACTGAGGTTGGTGTTTCAGCAGGAAGTTTAAACAAACTGTATGTCACAGAGACAAATTTAGCATCACCTGGACAGATAGCAAACAAGGGAAAAAATCAACTAACTCACTCTGATTAATTCAAGAATGTGTACGGGGATGTGGAAAAAATCAAAATTTTGCCTATTTTGTACTGGAGACGAGCATTACAATGTTTTCTACCAATAATGTAAGATTTACATGCATGACACAATGTTTGAAAACCACAAATTCTCCAACAATGATTCGGGCATGGCCATTTTCACCATCATCCAAATTAATTCTCTTTGCCGGATACATGAGGTATAAGACAAACATTGTACAAAAGGAAAAGATCACTTTTTTTCCCTCATTATAAGGAAAATTCAGAAGAATTCACTGTGTGATGAAAATGTTTTCTTCTAACCAAGACAGTTTCTTCACAATTTTGTGTTTCACATCTTTCAAATAACAGGAACAAATGTGATTTTCTCCTGCTTCACAATCTTGTACTACACATGGCTGTTCACCAATTCCTTTAGCGCCCTGCCCATCATCGAGTTGATCAAGGTAAAAGGGTCAGTCACACCTGGATGCCCATGCACGTGATAGCAAACTTGTGTGATGAAGGTTAATGGTTTTTGGAAAAAATTATGGAATTGACAGAATTACATGTACTCTCTACCAAAAATAAGCTATTCTATTATCTCCTGCTTTAAAATTCTTGTATTATATACTTTTTGTACTTGGCGAAGAGAAATAATTTAGCTGGCTGAAAAAATGGCTCAACGCATTACAACCATGATGTGCTATATATGTTTTCATTATTGCCCCAACGAAGAGCCAAGCAGACTCGAAAATTTGGCTAGCGTTATAAATTCATTTTATTAGCTCAATTCTAAATTTTTCACATTGTTTTTCAACTTTTTTGGTGTATTTGATTAGTTGCCGATGGGCAGTCGTCTTAATTTTAAGACATTTTTCGTAAAATAACGTGCTACATGGAAAAGACGATAAATTTTTTAGCAACGTCTCAGGTCAAAATAATTTTATTATAGGAAGGAGATTAGGACAATTGTATGATGACAAAAGTATTATCTGCATCAGTCTAGAACTACATCGGTATCCCTTCTTGTACACATAGTTAGATTTAGCAAATGCCTTCTCTGTAGTAAGACTGAACATTTGTCTCATAGAATAATGCCCTTTCTACATCTTGTGGCAATTGCCTTGCTTGGAGTACTTACTGCGAAAAAAAAAAAGTTGTGTGCATCATGCTGGGTACTTGAACATGAGAAGCATATACATATGCAAGCATTTGAGGAAGCAAGCATTTATCATTAAACAAGAAAATGTCTTATTCTACTATCTTTTATTTTATTTGAAACAGCCATTTTGCCATGAAATTTGTCATTCTTAATATAAAGTAAAACGATGGTCTTTACCAAATCTAATCCTTATTGCTTTTGCTTCCAGATTGTACTTTTCTGTCATATTGAGACGTAACCAAGATCAAACTTGGATCCTAGATCAATTTCCTCAGAAAAAGAAATTGCCTGTGAGCGCATCAAGTACCCACAATGTGTTGTACTGCTCAGCACTATGCCACAATAAGAAAGGTAAGGCCTGAGGTGCAAGCATGTAGAAGTCATACACCTTCCCTTCCCTATTTCACCCCTCACTGGCTCATGGTCCCAATGGAGTAGGATATACCAACAAGGATGGTACATAATAGTATGTGCATTTGCGAGGCTATTATGATTTTGTAGGTATTTACAGCACAGAACCAAGGTATCCCTATAAGAGGATGGACTGGCTTTGTCTTTTCAGTCACAGATACACATTTGTAGGCATATGGTCAGCCAAACCATATGTGCTTGTCAGTGTTTCTTAAGAGGCATTAGTGAAAAATTGCAAAGCTTTCTTCAGTTTCATAATGAAAACAGTGAAGATCTAGCATGTGGCGCTCGAAACAGACTACAGTGTCTAAATCTAAACCTAGTATTAATAGGAATGATGGAATTTATTACTCATCCAAATTAAACAAATCAATGCAAACAGATTTACCCCTGCATCTCTTGAATCGATCTTGTGTTTATTTCAAAAGAGCAATAATACAAAATCTTTTCCATTACTTGCTAATTCCGTATTAACTATTCTAGAGTATAGATTTATGTATGAAATTGTTCATTTTTGCCAATTTTTCTCCTGATTTTAGTTTGTCTTCAGTTTGTTATATTTCTGGCTGCAGTCAAGCTAGCTCAAAACTTTTTTCACTACATCAAGTTCTACACAATGATAATAATTCAATTTGGTGGAAATTTGACATATATGTACAACTCATTTTGACTGGCAGCGAAACATTCAAAACTAAAGGATGTCACTTGTAACCAGATGCTGTAAACTATCACTCACCCAAGAAATCCTTGTAGTCCTTGTCATCAATTGGAAAAAGTCCAGCCGTCACCAAGCGGGGAGTGGAAAATCCCACCTCTTTGGCTAGTTTGTATAAGTCTTTCCAGTACAATGCACCAACAACACATTCACCTGGACAAAGTGAAAAAAATAAAAATAAAATAAGAACAACTGTTACTAGTATTACAAGAATGCTGGATTTTCCCCAAGATACTAATATATAGAAATTAATCTTTTTTTAAAAGAATAGCTACCATGCACCAGGCAGGTATCTACATCTTCATATTCTTGTCTTTTACAAATTCATCTCTTTTGACTAATGTTTTGTCTAAACTCACGACTGAACTGGAATTTGACCAATTAAATTTTATTCATTTGAACTGTGCCAACTTTGCACACCGCACAATCGTGACAATTAAAATACTGAATCTTAATTTCATGGCCAACAAAGGAATATTTGCAAATGTGTCTGTGCCTGGTCAGAACAGAGAACAAGAAGACTACCAATGTGTTGATGAATGGTTATAGACAGGAATATTTCATAGCTGTCACGATAGCTTTCAGATATTTCTTTCTCCGAACATATCACCATGATATCAACCATAATGACATTAATATGCCAGTGATTCTCTTTTTAGTTCTATTTAATCTCTTCTTTCCTATACTGTGTTTTCTGTATTGACAACAGAAAGAAGTCAAAATGCAAAACAGATCAATAATCAGCCATCTGTGAAAACACTGAATAAATGAAAAATTACACATTTTAATGAAAATTTGGAAAATCCAGGTAGGTAACACTTACACCAAAGTTCCTCATGTTCTCTGATGTTGGGTGGCAGATCTCTGTCTGCATAGACATCACTGAAATAGAGCTCTCCTCCATCCTGAAATGACATATAAAATTTCATTGCTAAGACTGATAAACTGATACTTGTTTATCTCAAAAAATTCAAACAGAGAGTGATGGGGGAAAATATCAAATATCATCATCACTGTTGGCATGACAAATGTTGCTGAGGTGCCATGCGGGAGACAGTAATCTCTACTGCTCTCAGTCTCCTGATCGCCCTAACTAAACAACAGTCTGTTCAGTCCATTCTCTGACATATTACAGGGATGTCAAACTGTTTTTGTCAAAAAGCCAGAAAATTTTGCAACCACACCCCCCACAATATTTTATCACAGTGGTTGGCTGCTGTCCGGATATGTAAGAAACGTTTAGGCTTTGCATATTAGCAGACGTTTGTCTTGTTTTGGGAGAAATTGGTAAGTTTTTACAGGAACCTGGGAAGAGGATTATAAGATTACACAACTTCAGGAGATTCCAGGAACCTAAAAGATCCTACTTGCAGTGCCGTCACCATATTCACAGAGCGTACCCAAATCTAGATCTAGATCTAGATTGTGAAACACTGCCCTTATACATTAGTCTTTCTAAGACCATGGGTGTATTACATTATTTATTATTGTCAGTACTCTGATGTGCTGATTTTCCACCAATTGTTACGTGACCACTTGATTGCATGTTCTCAGGCGTGAGAAACTAAGCGCTATCAACTTTGATCTTGATCTTTAAACAGCCACCAAACAGCAGTTCGACTCTCAGCCGGAGCATGCATGAATTTCTATCGTATGCCTACTTCTGATTCTACTGCTATTGTTCTGGACTTGTATCGCATTAGAAATTACTATAAAACTGCGATTGTCTTGGGGATTCAGCAAAGTCGTCAGTTGATCGGCCAACAGTAGGAAAGTTGGCGACGACCAAAAAAGTCAGAATTCTGACTAAAGTCGGAAGTTTGACATCCCTGATATAATAAAACTTGCAACAGTTAAAATAAGTTATGGAATCACCTTTTTTAGCATGGAAACAGAGTCAAAAGTTCAAGGATTTGATTACATTTTCACATGACAGCATCACCAACGATGAAAAAACTCTTCAAGAATATGAATCCATTTTTTATATGCTCCTTAAACATAGGTGTGACCATGTAATAAGCCTTTTGAGCTATAAAATAACAGAACTGAAAAAAAAAATACTAAAAGTTCATCAACATATACAACTTTCAGAATGAGGTAAACTGGCCTGGAGATTTTACATTCTAAACATGACATGTGCTAAAGTTGCTGAACTGCAAAGCTTGACTTCAGTATAAACATTCAATAATTGTTACATCTTTTTCAATACCTTCAGCACTCTGTGCGCTTCTTTTAAGACAGCTCGTTTATCCTTTGATAAATTGATAACACAGTTGGATCTGGAAAATTGAAAAAGGATGTAAATAACAATGATAATAGAGAACATTCATTTAGTGGTTATTCCAATTCAGTACTAGCTCTAGGTACTTTACTATTTACTGTTATACCAACAGAGACACTAAAACATTCTCATCTCCCTGGGAAGTATGCAGGGCATTTGCCTGTTGGGCACTCAAATCCTTATCAATATCATGACAATAACACTGACAGCCGTGTACCCATTTTAAGCTGGGCTGAGTCAGGAAATGTGTGTGAAATATCTTTCAAACAGGCAAAATGTCGGGTAATAGAAGCTGAATCCCGAATAAGGCCACAAACATCCTTCAGGAATATTGTTCATATACTGGTCAACATTACTATCTCATAAATACATGTATATGGCATTATGAAGGATGAACTAAAAATACTCATGGTGTTGGTCCTGTCAAATTCTTTAGTTGTTGTTTTAGACTCAATCAGGACATGGTAAATGTCAAATATAAGTGCAATTCTTGATGCCTTGAATACCTACTTAATTAAATTACCATCAAAATGTATTCATATTAAAAAACATACATTGTTCAACCAATATAGTATTCCAATATATATCCTCTTCATGACATTTTTCATGTAAAAGATTCATATCAGATTCATCCCCTTTCTCAACTTACTATCCCATTATCTAAAATGTGACATTCTTTCTAATGTGCTCAATTTCTGTGATGAAATGTTTGCATCATACTTCATCTCCTGTCCACTTCAATGGGTAATCTTTCAATGAGTCTCTTTCACTGCAACTCTTGAGCATAATGATACACTGTTCATATAATATATTATAAGATGAGATGAAGTCAATATTCTTCACTTCCACTCTCATCAAATCTCTTACACAATGATGTCAAACTTGTTGCTCTGTATTCCTGCCTCTTCCATCTTCTCCATGTAGCCTTTCACAAAACTGATGTTGGGGCTGGGGTAGTTGAACAGTTTGGTATGGTAGTCAATGTACTTATTGGCCACTGCAAGCTGGTGAAAGGGATATAAAAAAAGTGATGAAGATTTAAGGCCGTTTTTAACTGCTTTCCGATTAAGATAGTATTATTTTTTTTTCTTTTCACAAAACGACAATATAAGCTTTTTTAATCTGAAAAAAAGAAAATTTTGGTATCATGGTCAGGAAATGGTAAAAAACAGTCAAAAACGGCTTAACTTGAAATCACCCGGCGCAACTTCCAACTCATTTGCCCTCGGCGCAAGACATTCAAAGAAAACAAGAAAATAACTTAATCTTTTTGCATCTTCATCTTTCATTTAGGAGCTCAGCTAAGACAGCTCTGATGGGACCAAGTCAAAAAAAAAAAATCCTGCTATGATTATGCCCTTACTTGACATCTTAATGCCAAAATGAATGACTTTCATATCTGAGTATGTGGCCTTAAACTGTTTGACAATATAACCTCTTCATGGCAGGAACTGTCTGTTAGCACATTGGTGATGAAATGAACTATCCTCAAGAGAGTGAGTGCAAGACAAGATATTGTCAATGACCAAGGATTATCTACTAATTACTACATTAGCAATGATTTGCCACTCCAATTTTTTTTTTCTTTGCTACTCCGGCATTTGTACTTTGTTCAATATAAATATATATATATATCTATATGTACTATGCCTTTAATAAACTCCTATTAAAAAAATTACTGACAAATTCCATGAATGTTGAGTGCTACTGTAGCATTCTTTTGACTAAAATCTTGGCACAATGACATTATATATATGTACTTCCTTTAGAATAAAGACTGATCAAAATAAACTAATGTGTTCTTTTGAATGAAGGAATCAAATAAATGAAGTAGATCTATTATTGGAAATGAAGCCTGTTCTAAATCAAAAGGCGATAACTTTTCACCTGCTTAAATATCATGTCCTGTCATACAACACACCCTTCACATCAACAAATTTTTACAAGATGTTAGAGTAATATACTGAAACAAGTCTGCTCTTATCCTATTAACAATAATGCCAGCACTTCTATATGTTACGGTTCAAATGAAATACCAACCTGCTAATTCGTCATGTTAAAAATCCTACAATATATTTTGTCTTAGATGTTAGCATGAGTGCATCCGTAAACCTTCTTCCACACAGTTAATTTCTTCTTAGCTCTCATCCTCTCTGGAGCCATCGAGGCATTTCCAGATGAATTGTATACATTTTCTCTATCTGAATCTCCACAAACATTTTTTTGCCCATTCCTAGAAGTTGTCGGTCCATCTTTTCTTCTGCGTTTCTCTTTTTCACTTCCCATCTACTGTTCCTTGTGGTATAGTTTTAGTAAACTGGACATTAACATGTGGCCATACCATCTCAATTGTCTTTTCTTCACAGTTGTAAGAAGATCTTCTTCAGAATCAGTGTATTGTTTGATCTTTCTTTATACCTGGTCATTTGTTATATATATATATATTAAGTACAGATGCTCAAAATGTTTCAATAGTATTTCATCTCAAGTGCTGGTATCATCCTTTCCTATAATTCCATGATCCTAAGATGTTGCAGTCCCAGTGAAAAACTTACCTGCTCATCTGTCATATCCAGTCCAACAACACATCCCTCTGCACCAACCAACTTACTCAGGATGTAACAATCTTGGCCACTGCCACTGCCCAGGTCAAGGATTGATGCACCTGTCAGAGCAGGTGGGAAAACAGGACCACATCCATAGTACCTGGCAATAAGAAATACATTAAATTTGTGAGTAGTATCACATGAGATAAAACTAAAACATACAGCACTATGCTGCTAAGCTAACATTTTGACCAAGTGTTACACAGGCATTATTCATTTTGATAAAAACTTTTCTCAAACAAAGTGCATACTTGTCTCATGAAAGCCTTGACAACAGATGATGGCATCCATGACATGCCACATTTAGTACAAGAATACTTGCTCAAAGTTTTTCTTTCAGAAATACACTGGTGAATTTGACAAAAACTTTCCCTTTTTGTTACTCTGTCACTATAATTTTGTAGTTCTGAATTATCTATGGCACTTGTTTTTATTTTTTGACAGACACATTTTGTTATATAATCTGCCCTATGGCATGCCTCACATATACTTCTTTCAGCTGAATTTATATTTGGGCCACTAAAGCAATACGCTATTATACAAAAAAAAAAAATCTATTCCACAATTTCCTCAAAATGAACAGTACTATCTATTTGCCTTAACCACTTTACTGTTATACCAATTTTGCAATTTGCGTCCTTCTTATCGATACAGTCAGCCTCGCTTGCTCCGTCCACTGCTATCCTTTCCCCCACATTCAGTTCCCGCCTACTGCTCACCAGTCAATCACTGAATCAGCACCCACCCTGTACTTTCCCAAAAGCAATCAGGAGCAGTGACTGTTATCCAGTGCTACATGAACAATCAGAATAAATACCAAATTATGGCTCTTATTTCTGCCTCATCTGCCAAACATCAGTTTCGATATCTATCAAAAGATTCTACACTGATGTAAACATCATGTTAGTAGTTGGAACATTGATCATTGAGAGGGAAGAAGTAGCTGGTGGTGCTGCTGCCGACATACCATGACCACATAGTTGTGTTAAATACACATGAGATACTGATTTATGGCCCTGGCTCGGATTATGGATAGAAGTGTAGTTTAATGATGGGAATTTATCTGCAAGCAAGGTCAACTTGAAAAGGGATGGATGGATCTTCTTTAAAAAAATTTTGAGAAAAAGTTGAAGTATCGTACTTAGCTGTGACTTCATCATGGATGAGCTTCATTGCCTCTAAAATAAACTTGGGAAACTTCTTGGTCTGAGCGGTACATGCCCCTGTCTTCAAGTCTCCAGAAGTTTTTAGTCTCTTGCCATAATAATTCTTCACGACGTCTTCTGTCTGAAGACTGGCTGGTGCTGCAGCGTCTGCCATTGTGTTGATAAAAAGTTATGATCTGCAAATAGAATAAATTAAAATAACCTACTAAATTACTGAAAGTCAAAATTATACCCGACTAGATATAGATCTACATAGATCTAGATCTAGAGAGATTAGTAAAACTTGTGTTTAGTGAACCAATACAACGAGTACTGAATTAGATCTAGATCTAATTGTGTAGTAATATTTCAAAAAGTTATGAATATATGCAGAAACATGACTGTAGTGTAGAACATATGATTGGGCTACAGTATAAAATTACAAAAATTATTGGCCTACCACAACTATACCACTAAATCACTAGCCTAGTTGTTAAGTAATTTAAAATTCATTACTACATTGCACTGCTCTCGTTGATACAAATAAATAAATAAATTGACCAAATAAATTATAAATAAATAAATGTTCTCGATATCAATGACGCAATTTAACATTCCTTCTACCAACATCTCAATCCTTGTTTATTACCTCGTGTGGCTGTAGATTTAGTTGTCAACAGGTCCAGATGTGTGCTGCTCTAGATCTAGAAGGAGCTCTGTGTTCCACCAGGGACAGTACCGACGTCGACTTTATATGAAAATAGACCTGTGGGTCGATCCGAAGATTGCAACATTCACGCACCTGAAAATTATCAAAGGTCAAGCACAATGAAATACTGCTGATTCACAACTGTGACACAAAATGTGAAGCATGTATGTGAAAATCAACGGCCGCAGTTAGATCCATGTGAATGTCTTCACAAACAAAATGTGAAGACAGATCGCATGTGACGTTGTTTTCACATATTCTGGCCAAGTCCAGACTTCCCATTCCAACCTTGACCTACGAACTACGAACTATGGTCTACATCTTGATAAAAGTTTGCCATTGTCGACATGACTGTCATTGTGACTGACTGATTTTTTCACATTTGCAAAAGAGAAAAACAACTAATTTTGAGGACAGATGATGAAGCGGTTTTCTTGAAAAAGAAGAAGAAGAATTATATACTGTATCACCTTTGTGATACGGGTACGAGAGATAAAAGTACAAGCGTTATGTAAAGAAGGGAGAAAAAAAAGCACTTTTTTTTTCTTATTTTTTGAAGGATGTGTGACATAAAGTTTTGAAAAATTCTATATAATAAATGATGAAAATGTTTTGTTTTTTTTCCTTAATCGCATTAATTTCTTTTTGCTCAACGCTTCACATAACAGAGGCTAAAGTGATTTTTGTTCATTCTTTACAATACATGTACTTGCTTTTTACCGCCTGTATTTGGCAAAGGGAAGTAGCTTTGCTGGCTGGAAAAAAAAAAAAGGTTCATTCTCGCTCTCGTCAAAATTACATGGAGCTCGTTTTCTCGGGCGGTGCATTTTGAAGGTCCAAAGTAAGAGGGGCATCATGTGAAGGAAAATTTAAATTTTTAAATAGGCCATAGTCTGAGAGAAATGTTACACAGCTTTCCATCTTTTTTCTAGCGGGTACTGAAATTTGACACACATTTCTTAACCTCCACCATATAGAAAGTTAGGAACCACTGAACGGACCTCTGAATCTCTTATCAGGTTTCTCGAAAACCCTTTTTTTTATGACTAGACTGCTGGTAGTTAAGATGGTAACCTACTGTACACATTTCAAAACTGCAGAGAGCCTTGTGAATAGAATGTTAATTTGTTTTGTGGAATGGGTATCATTTTAAAACGACTGCCAATCTTTAGGTTTTGTTTTCCTGTTGGTGTAATTTATTTAATTATGTTATCGGGGTAGTTACCAAACGCACCTCTCAACGATGTATTTAAAGTTTTACATTACATTACTTGACAATAACCTTTTGCATTAAAAATTTGAATTTTTGCAACGGTATGCTACGTGAAGTAATGGCGGTGTTGTAGAGATTTTTTTGTTCTCTCTCTTCTCTCTCTCTCTGCCTGCATGCTGCTTTCCACCCTCTTCCCTCGTGCCTTATTGATACCATGATGTCTGGAAATTTGAACAATCCACCATCGGGTTTATTTTTACGGAGTGACTACTGCGGCCATGTGGAAAGTTTATTTGGATTTGGGTCAGGTGAACATTAATTTTTGCCAGATTCATCTCGTTACTGAAAAAGGTGTTTGGTGAACACTGTTCACAAGTCAACAGAGCGAGTTGCCTGTGTATAAATCAAATTATGAGGCCAATCTATGGCCTCAATAGACTTTTGGTCCATTGTGGCCACATGGCCGCAATAGCCCCTTCCTTATTTTTAAGAGAAGGAAAGGGCAATCTTTGATACGGTGTCAGAATGCAAGGGAAAATCTGTGTCGCAGAGAAACCGCTGTTTTACAGCATTATTCGACGTGAAGCAATGACGCAAAATACGTGAAGCAGAGGCTCATTATGTCACGTGAAGCACAGACGCATTAAAATTGGCTACGTGAATCATTGACGTAGTCTACGTGAAGCACAGACGTGGGCCCAGCCCGATTTTTATTATTACATGTATTATTTTTTTTTTATTAATCTGTTTTTTTATTTATTTTTTAATAACTGACATGATGGTTGGAATTTCAGCAATCGGTGTTTTATCTTCTAGTGCAGAAAAGAGCAATGTCTGATGCAACAGAATACAATGGTAATTCTTTGTTAGAGAAAATGCAGTTTATAGCAACAAAATCAAATTCTTAAGTGTAATGGCCAGAGTCGGCGACTGTAAATCCACACCAAAATCAATTATTTATTGCCGGTAAAAGTATGTTTGCTTCCATGAAACACTACTAAAGACTTGATCATTTTTGGGGTTTGAAAATGGAAAAACACCGCTCTGTTTTTTGTTTGTTTGTTTGTTTGATACTTATTGTTGTTTATTTGATATTTATTGTTGTTTGTCCGTCTTCGGAAACGACACAGACCTAGGCGCCCATATAACAGATTATAAGGACCCCTGGTGGCAGACCAACGAATCATATTGGAACTGAGGCTAAGCTCTATGGATGAGAAGATGGCTGATCAAGCCAGTTTTTGTCCCGAAGGTTTTCTATATACAGTGTTGGCAATGAAAGGTGGATGTTGTCAAAGATATGTTTATACCTTTCACGTACAAGACCAAGGAATTGTTCTGGATTTATTATCATGGCCCAGAAATGGTCATAAAATAAGTGATAACATGATACTAAATTAATATGTAAATAATTAACTAAATACAACAATAAATGAATAAATTATATTTAATGCATAAATAAATGAATGAATGGATTAATAAAAAAAAATAACTTATGAATAATTGAATAGATGAAAAAATAAGTGAAATATATCAATAAACAGATGAATGAAATAAGATAAATGAATAGAAAAATAAATAAATAAATAAACATGAACAAGGAGCAAACCAACCATAATATGTCCATAATATGTCTGATCCCCGTACTCTTTTTTTGATTGATTTTTAGTGCCCAAATTTAAACCTATATATATATATATATATATGTCAAACTCTTTTCTGGCGAACTTATGTTCTTCTTTAAGAACAGCATTCTGCATTCGTGTATTCATAAGAGTGGGGAATAACTTGATATTCTCATAGATTTGGTAGAGGACTAGAGAGTCTAAGAAAAAAAAAAGCTGACAAGTATGTGAACTAGTGAAAATATGAATGTGCTTGTTGGAAGTTGTCCAGATGAATATAGGACAGAACTAATAAGATTATAATACTATATAGGGCGAGGAATTTCGAATTGTTAAATTATTTCAGTGATTGCAGCTACAATATCGATCACCTTAAAAAACAACAATATTAACAGCAACAGAAGGACCAATCATTAACAATTATAATGAGTTCAGAATTGTCAGATAACATACAGACAAAGTACATATATTATTATGAAAACTCAGATAATATCATCACAGTGCGCCTTAAATGTTACATGGCGAAAATGAGAAATGTGAAAAAAAAATAAAATAATAATCAGGAAAAAGAGATAGGGAAAGCAAGCAAGAAAGAAAGAGATAGAGAGAGAACGAGCATAAGCGAGAAAAAGTGTGTGTGTGAGAGAGTGAGAGAGAGAAACTGAGTCAGGGACAGAGAAAGAAGAGGACAGAACCCAGCCATTATTTAGGCCCTACAGTGCGCTCCATAATAACATTGTTTTCCTCTTCCAGAGAAATGCATGTTCTGGGTTGCATGCTCTCCCTCTCTTTGTTTAACTTGATAATTGCAATAGCAGTTTCCCTGAAGAGGTGAAAATTTGCAGTAAACACGATGAACAATGATGAAGTT
>JBCEWB010738623.1:345-16844 GCA_039654565.1 Peronia peronii | reverse complement strand
CACGGGACCTCCGAAATATATTTGCCCTTATCCGAGAAGGCTAGACGTCGGGCTTCCCTACCCACTGGAAGCCAGGGAGCCGTTGAGTCACTGAAAAAATGCGTGAGAAGAAGACGATCCAGAAAACCCTGGATTTCGGATGTGAAAGACACATTACACAACATCACGACCTGCTCTCCAATGAGTGGTTCCGGGCCTGCCGCCGACCGCCAACTGTTCATCCCCCGGCGACGACGCTCATAGGGAACAACAGCAGCAGAAGGAAGACGGCAAAAGAATGGCTACACAACTTCATCGCGTTTCTTTTCCAAACAGGCTATACAAGTTTTCAGTGAACGGGCGTTTTTGTCAGAGGTGGTTACATTGTGTATGTGAGTACAGCTGCTATCGGGTGCACGATCTATCCCGAACAGTCACGCAACCTGCAAAATCCCAGTTGCACCCACAATCAGTGGGCAAATCTCAAATAATTAGGCGCTTTGCCAAGGCGATTTAGGTCTCTCTCCACATTTCAAAACGACTTCAATAAACTCGAGGATATTTACGATTGTGTGCGTGTCTTTTTTTTTTTTTAAATATATAACATCTGCGTACTTGCCTGCATGTGTCTGTCTAGCTAACTGTCTGTGTCTGCCTGCCTGCCTGTAAATATAACTTCTTATCCTTTCGTGAAACTTGCACCCAAGAAAGCATGTCATAATGATCTTCCGTTTCTTTCATGAGTGTGCTACTTGCTCTTGTTGTATCAACAGTTTTCCAAGACATACAACTTCCTACTTAATATAAACCCTTCTCTTTATCTTTTATGAATCTTACAATTGATTCATTCATTATAAATCTCGTCTTCACTGTGCAAAAAGACATTTCTGTCTCCAACAGTGTGACAGCTCCGCACTTTTCGATTAACATGAATCACGATCATGGGCAATCAAAAGATGATTAACTCTCATAACCCTCAGACTTCATTCTGTTTCAAAGGGAAATTTAGTTTTTGGCCACCCCTGTTCCTTCCCTTTGTCAGGCTCAAAGGGTTGTGAACAGCAAAGACGAAACAAAAAATTACAATCTTTGCTTGGAACAGGTATCATGAAAAAATTCCGAAAAATCCACAGTGAAAAGAAACTGTTTTCTCATTACCTTCATAATTTTACAAACAATTCTGGTGATTAGTCTTTCAAATGACAAGGAGGAAAATTGTTTATTTTTTTATATATTTCTTTTTTTACATTGCTTGTGTAACACTCTTATTATGTGCCTGACAAAGGGAAGATATGGGGCTGATCAAAAACAATCCCCACTGTGCGACATGTCAACCTTTAAAAGCTCATAACTGTCTAAAGTGCCAGGCTATTGGACAAAATCACACTGAGGTTTCAGGCAAAGCTCTTTTAATGAATTTCATATCTGGCATATTTATAAGACAAAAACGTCTTTCAGAAAAATCCTTAAGTGCTGACATTGTATGGAGTTCAGACACTTAGCCGAGAAAATGAACTTCATCTTGTGTACTCAGGCACTGCGCTGGATCACTTTTCGTGACTTTGGCGCTAATGACAATTAAGCTCTCAATAGTTGATATGACATTTACCTTCTATTCAGTTCGCTCTCACCACTTACTCGTTCACGTTCTAAATCATGAACAGAAAACAACAACATCCTCAAAGGAATTTCATCGGTTTTGAACATACACACATTAAAAACTTGACCTGAATTTACCTTTTACAAAATCAGCCCTTCTGAAGTACAATTAGCAATCCATCCATACTTACCTCCTCCCATCTGTTCCCCCCCCCCCCCCCCAAAAGGTACTTCCACTTCTATCCAGTTACACCCATTCCTTCTCCTTTTTTCACCCATCTGTACACCGATGTCTACCAGGAGTGTGGGAAATCGATGTCTGCACTCCCCCGTCTCCCCCCCCCCCCCCCAACTACTACTAACGTATTTTGACAAAAGCCCCTTTTTTTTCATTACAATATAAGTATTATTTTCCCACCAACTCAAATATAAACACTAAATATTTGCGGAACATTTCGTTTTAGTCTTTTTAAACTGGATTTTTTCCTACTCATACTGCTGCTTTTGGATAATTCGCCTTTGGGCTCACCTTACAGTTAAGCCTCGATTGTTTTTTGCTTTTTTTTTTAAATTAAAACACAACACACTACGTCGCTTCATTTTCTCCAATCTGAATTTTGTTCGTGTCATAGGTGGTGGAGGGAGAAAAGATCACCAAACCCAGTCTCACTCCGTTTTCTCCAAACAGGAGTTTTCAGGGGAAAGGCGTTCTATCAAATAAAGTGACGTTAGACTGTGTTAAATCTCTACCCCCCCCCCCCTCCCCTCTCCCCAAACCCCTCCTTTCCCTCTCCCAACCTACTCCTCCTCTTACTTTCCCACTACTATTAACGCACTTTGACAAAATAACTTTTTTCATCACATTTTTCTTTTGTTAAAGTCATTATTTCCTTAGCTCTTCAAAAATATTTTTCCTTAGCGCATTCTTTAGCGCATACTGTTAAAGGATCACTTATTGCATCACGCCATTCCTTACAAACTGCATTTTGTTCACTGTGATGGGGAGACCTGTGTTAAATGAGATACATGTATTGCAAAACTAGAATCTAAATCCCACTTTTCCCCGACAAACGAGATACTGATAAACTAGAATCTAAATCCACTTTTTTCTCGACAAAGGAGATATTGATAAACTAGAATCTAAATCCCACTTTTTCTCGACAAACGAGATATTGATAAACTAAACTCTAAATTCCACTTTTTCTCGACAAACGAGATATTACAAAACTAGAATCCAAGTCCGCTTTTTCTAAACACTCAAGACATTGCAAAACTAGAATCTAAACACTTTTTCTCGACACACTGATACAGTGATTTTCAGGAGGGGACGAGAGAGGGGGAGGGGAGAAGGCAGAGTTTTGTCAAGGTATGATAAGACTTCCCCACGACTCCGGGAGATGCCACAAAGTTAATGAGCCGTAGAAGACCTGGGGTTTGCCAGCTGAGAGAGAGAGAGAGAGAGAGAGGGGAGGTGACCCCGCCCGTTCTGCCCCCGTCATAGCACTACCAAAACATCAACACTGCTGAATCCCAGCCATTACTTAAAGCACACATCACACTGCCGTGGGGAGCCCTGTCCAAACGGTAGGCACTGCATTACTGCATAGTCGGCTTTCGACCGTAATGTAACTGCAGAGGTCATCGAATCAGTCACACATTCCAATAACCAATCGAATCTTTGAGGCTGCCCTGCTTCAAACATGTCATTCAGATATCTCTCATTAACAATAATAATAATAATATAATGCATTTACATAGCGCTTATGCCCGCACAGTGTACAAGCTTCAAGCGTTTTACCACCTATTATTACCTCGACAGACCCAATCGAGATACTCGGAGACGTTTCCAGCTTCCTGGGAAGTATACAATGCGCTGCCTGTAAAGCGCTCCAAACCTTCTCAATTTAAATTTAACAATATCATTCACTGTTTGTTTTATCGGATACCCTCAACAGTAGGTTCGTTGTTAACGTTTCAGCACAGGCCGGATTCTAAGAAAAAACTCCAAGCGTTGCATGCCGTCTCTTTTATTATAGCCACCACTTTCCATCACTTACATCTAGCACTTACATGGACTGGTTAGTAATAACTAACGCTTAATCACATTTTCTACATAAAATAATAATAATATTATTAATAATAAATGAATAATTAAAAGCCAAATACCAGAACTCAGAATGTTTCCAATATATTAGTATCTCCTTCAAGGTGATTATTTTCCACATATAACGTGAATAAAAAAAATAAATAAATGAACAAATACCTAAACTACCTCACTGATTAAGCATTTATTCAATTAATCAATCAATCAATCAATCAATCTGAAAAAGCCATATATATATATATATATATATATATACCAGGAGTTAGAATACTATGTTCCTAACGTCATCGTGATGATCATTTCCCATGAAACAAAACAAAAAACAAATTAGATAAATAATAAGAACACTATGTTCCGAATGTATTTTCAACATGCAACTGTCATTATAACGATACGCCCATAGTAAAACCGCTGTGCAGCATTGGCAATTTGGCTCGTTAAAGCTTTAGTTTTGTTTAGATTAGTTCTTTAGTTACTTTGCGATGACTCATGTTGAACCAGCCGTTGTCAAACAGTGAAAGGAATGTAAACTAGATCTACATCACATCGACGTTGGTAAATGATAACAAAGCCCATCTGCAAACAGCAAACACTGAACGCTGGAATACTATGTACTAAGTTATTAACATACCTTAGGTGATAAAACACCTTCGAAACTGAAAACTTCTCTTTCGAGAAAATAAATAGCCATCTATTTTAGTTTTTTTTTTTCTTTTTCTTTTTTTATTTCTCTCAACATATATCACATACTAAACTAGATGCTATATATAATATATATGTACATATTTTGTTTTTGTTTTTGGAGAATTGTTTTTGTTAAGAACCAAGGCCTACAAAAAGTGATGCAATAGGCTGTCTTTTCATATTATGGAGAGTTGTATGTGGTAACGTTTTTAAAGTACTTCAACTGTGATGAAAAAAAAAAAAGACGACTCTGTCAAACTGTGTTAGTACAGCTCCAAATCAGGGACTGGGAAGATGAGGGAAGGTAAGAGAGAGAGGAACAGGAAAAAAATAAAGAGGCGGGAGGAGAGGGGAATGAAAAGATAACGGAGGTAACTGTAGTCACCCAGCTGTTGCAAAGGTTCAACTATTAAACAAAACCCCAAAGATATCACTGAAAACAACAATAATGGACCGGCACTATGTGACATAACACCGTAATCACAAAAGACCTATCCCATAAATGCGTGACTTAAATTGCCAATGTAATATATCTAAAGGTCCACAAGTAACTCTGATCTCATATAAAATCTCTTGCTTTGATCACATCAAAGACCTTCTGTTTCAACGCCTGCCTATGTAACAGGACTATATGACACAACACAAGAGGATATTAGTTACAAAGTCCCAAACATGTGACTTTTAATACTTGGCTTGCCGACAACCTAAATTACTGGTTAAAAACATTCCTAGGAAGCCGCCATCAACATGTGAAACTTCTGACTATATAATAATAATAATATATCCATTTTCATAAAGAATCATGGATAGATGATGTTCTTTGTTTCTAGCTTAAGAAGTGTAATGTTAAATGTGTTCTATTTGTTTGTTTGTTTATTTTTTACATGCCCTAAAACAACGTTGGCACGAAAAAACGAAACGCTACATTAATGTAATTTATAAACATCAAGACGTAAGGCTAATCTTAAAAAAAAAAAAAAAAAAAGAGTACTCAACTCGCCTCTTACTTGTTAATATCCTTTAAAACAAAGATCTAAATCCCAAGTGCCCCGCAATGACTAAGATTATGTGACACATTAACATATAGCTTCCTAGTCACTAGAAATCTATCCCGTGCATTCTTGACTTTAAACGCTACATGATGCAGTAAACAAAATATTGTCCTCAAACAAAATTGTAACCATACGTTTTTCTTGCTTTGAATATGTCATTTAAAACCAAGATCTAACGCAACAAAGTCTGCCAATGATTGAGACCATGTGACATAACAACAAAATATTAGCACACAAGTCACCAGAGGCCTGGTTCATGAGCACTTGACTTAATACGTTATATAAATTAACTAAAACATCAACAGACAAAGCTGATCTCGAACAATAAAAACAAATGTACCTTAATACGTCTCATGATTATTGTAATTATATAACGTAAGGTGTCTCATGATTTTTGTGTTAGTGACTCCATTCTTCTGGAAGAAAACATTCCCAGAATGAATTATTCAACAAAATGTGGGGGAAGGATGTGGCATAACTTAGCCATGTTGCAAAAAACATGATGTATCCTTTCAACAGATGTCAGATCCCATACTAATCGTACCTGCTGACAAAAGGTTTACAGAACATTATCGTGAGCTAAGCGTCAAAGTGACTAATGACTATCTGAAAAAAAAAAAAGCAAACAGAAAGAAACTATAAAAGAAAGAAAAAGAAATCAAAAAGACAAAAAAAAAATAAAAGAGAAAGAAAGAAAGAAAAGAGTAAAAGAGAGAATGAAAGAAACGAATAGGTATTCCAGTTAACATTTCCTCCTCCCAGCTTACATGTCTCTCTGAAATATAAAAATGCTTGTAGGCAGTGTATTTTTTGAGGCACGTAAACATGTGTGTGTCTGTCCAAGTTATTTCTCAGAGAGAACACGTTCCTCCACTCACAAGCCCAAAGACATCTGACTGCTGATGCGCCAAGTTGATGATATACAAGCATTACAGATCTTATGATTAGCAGGTGGTTACAAGTGCGATACGTTGTACAGATATGTTTTGGCATGTAGTGAAAAAGGGGGGCTGAGCGAGGGAATCTAGAAAAAAAAAGGCATGGGAGAGGGAAGGGGAAAGGGAGATCATATTGTCATATCTAAGTCTTTCAGAATATTTCAGTTTCAAGCAAAAAACAACAAAAATCAAAATTAATAAATAGTTGGAAGAGAGAGGAGAGGAGATACACTGTCTTTTGTTGTTATTGTTGTTGTTGTTAATGATGTTGTCCTTATTGTCGTTGTTTTTCACCAGGAGGTAACGATCAAGATGCTCAAAAATGCCAGGATGTTGCAATATTGAATGAACATTCCAACAACTAACAGACTGCAGAAAGCCAGGCAGCTGATGTTATTTGTATGGAAATATTTACCTTAGCAGTGTCTGCCAACTCATTTGAACTCATCAACAAGCTTGTTTGTTTTCACTTCCTGCTTTTCACATTATTATTAGATCAATAACTACATGTGTACATATTTACAATAACGAGGATAAGACTCTTGACGTGTGCCATTGTAGATAACTCACATAAAAATATGATTAAAAAAAGAAAGAATTGCTTATAATAGACTTGTTCCGACTTAGCGAACGGCTGGAAATCCCCAATTTTAGTAGGGATTGGGGTACAAACACTCCAAACTGTTCACTGTCACTGATATTGAAAAACATATAAAAATGCACGGGACCGGTGACAATTTGTTCTTGGATCTCGTAGTGGACCGGTAACAAACATCAGTGAGTATTCTATTTTTAGCAGAGGGGTGCAAACACTCCGGCTGGGATTTCCAGGTTTTTGCTTAGTCGAATATGAGGCATTTGGATAACTGAAATTATTGCCTGAAAAGAAGTCCTTCTTTCTTTTCTTATATTCCATTCAAACAGATCTGTCAAACACTTTCCAGCAGTTTACCAAGATTCCAAAACAAAGCAACGAGTGAATAAAGTAAAATGAATAAAGTGAATAAAGATAAATAATAAATACATAAATAAATAAAACATCAATAAAAGCATCAATAAAAATAAAAACGTAGTGAACAATTGCATGATAATCGCAAAAATTATTTATCCTTCTTTTACTATTACTATTTTGTTTGTTTGCTTGTTTGTGTATCTGTTTGTTTGTTTATTTGTTCGTTTATTTTAGTTTTTGGTTTTGGTTTTTTTGTCCCCTCTCTCTCTCTCTTTCCTTGCATACTCACCCGTAAAATTTAAGTCTTAATGTGTATAAGTGCACTACATAATATACCACATGATTTTGTGGATGTTTCTCTCTCTCTCTCTCTCTCTCTCTCTCTCTCTCTGTCAAAACACCATGTCTACTAAACCGGCTGATTTCAATAAAACAATACTTTTTCAAATTCATATAACTCCGATTCTTGCCAGCCACAGCTAGATCTACTGTCTCGATTGCCGAGTCACTGGATTCCTCCACAAATTGCAGCAATTTTCGCAGGAATACGTACATCAGAATAAATTTAAAAAGCTACACTTCTTTTGCTATGAGAGCTGATTTAGATCAAGTCAGTTACTCGTGAATTTTACTATTTTGCTCAGATTGTTGTACAAAACAAAGATGTATGAAAACAACAAAAAATTTATGTTGTATTTATTCAAGTTGTTACACAAAACAAGAGTGTATGAACAGAAAAGGAAAAAAAATATTCTGAAACACTGCTAGACCTAGAATCAAATGTTAGTGTGTCCGCCCTACACGTAACAGTGAAAACTTTTACACCGCAATGTCAAGTGCATTACACATGTGCAAACCACTTGTTCGAGCGGAATTTCATGAAAAGACGAAAATAAATGAATCAAGAAAGTCATCTATGGGTGAGAGAGAAGAGACGGTTACATTTCCACACCGTTTTGCACGTGAATACAAACTCACCGCTATTATCGACACAGCGGTTCACATGAGGATCAAGAAGGTTAAAAGCGAAACCAGATGTCTCGAATAACTCGTTTTTATTTTTTCTTCTCTAAAACACGATGAAAGTAAGACGGGATTTACATACATAGATCTTGGCCTGCGCTGAAAACCTGATGTTGAAACCATCAAAGCAAGGAAAAAGCATTTAAAAGAAAATGCCTTCATTCTCGAAACTGACAAGAGTTCTCTGGTAGCTCTAAGCGGCAGCAGACAAATTCGAGAAAGATCGAGTCTTGACTTCTGCTGCTCGAATAAAAATTAGCCTAATATCATCAAACTGGGTAATCTCACTTTTTAAAATAGAAATTCGATTATCGGCATCACGTTTAATGTTCAAACCAGACCAGCATCAACACAGAACATGACTCGGCGGGCAAAAATTTGTAGAGAAAGTTATGCCGACGAGAATTCACGTCTGAGGCCATTTATTGCGCATCGGGCGCTCCTTGGAGCTGATATTTTTCTCCTTCTTGTGTTATCATGTTCAGTGTTTGTGGATGCGTCACGGCCGCGTGTTGTTTATAGGAGCTGTTAGCGCCAAGTTCTTCAGGCTTGTAAATCAAAACTTTCTGTCTTTTGTTTCTCAACTTCTCGATGGCAAAGAAACATTACACAGGACAAAATAAGGAAAAATGTTTAGTATTAGTCAGCCCAAACGATCTCTTATTCCTCACAAAAGAGAAATTCGTATGGTAGATCTACTTCACAAAGGTCAGCTTCCTCCTCGTGTCTGAAGGTATTCAGCCTTTTTGTTTGTTTATTTGTTTTCTAAATATTGCTCATTGTTTTCTTCATATCGCTGATGTGAAAATACTATGCTACGACGAGGTGATGATAATGATGGTTGTTGTTTTATTTCCCTTTCATTGTTTTTATAGCATGGTAGGCTGTTCTATCCTGATCTGATCCAAACAATACCTAGACCCAGATCTAGCAAGATTTATAGATATTGGCTATTTCAGAAACTTCAAAACAACACGAACAAGAAGGTCCAGAAATTTAGATTACTTTTTTCTGATAGCTCTTGTTTAAAAAGGGTAGATCTAGACTAGATCTAGTCAATGAAATAAAAACAAAATGACTTTTCAAAATTACCATCTTAAGAGTCTTGATACAGATCTAGATTTAGGTCTTAGGCTTGTCCAGATCTAGACTTGATCTTGATCTTGAGCTTGAATGATTCATCGGTTTTGTGTTGATTCCTTTTTCATTAATTCTGACAACGCGACGCAAACAGACACTTAGAATCTAGATCTATCCAAAAAAAAAAAAAAAAAAGTTTAAATCTTACATCATGCTGAGAACAGAGACATTGCAAGCTGCCGCCTTTAATTAGACTATCGCCGAGCGTGATCTAAACTAGACCTTCATATATTATATTTTAATATGCAACAAATTATTACAGTTGTAAAAATTTTATTTTGATTGTCTAGATCTACATCGAGATCTAGAATTAGCCATCTAGAATTTTTATGTATCCCAGTGAACAGAATATGAGGAGAGTGCATAAAATTTAAAGTTAGATCTCTAATAAAACACGCCGAACTTTTTCAAAAACAAATAAGGCAGAAACAGTGATGAGGCAAGAAGAGGCATACACAGTAGGGACACCTGTTTCGACTAGCCTAGGGCCCTAACCCAGTGCACGGTTGCACAAGGACATTCCTGGGCCTTAGTCACACGACAGCACTGTAAATCTATCCATAGGCCACGGGCAAGGGGACACTTGGGGCCCGCGATTGAGTCTTATGCTCGATAAAATTCCAATCTTACCTTGTTCGTCTTCGTATCCAGGTATGGTGTGAAGGCCTGTCGTTTGATGTATCCATCCAGAGAAACATATTAAGAACAGAAAATATCCACTGATCGCCATGTCCGCTAAGCGTGGCTTAGCCATTGTGAAGAAAAAAACTTTTTTTTACAACTCCGTAACTCTGCGATAGTCCGTTTCGAAGTGCTGAGAACTACGACATTATAATGGCCAAGTTCTGTGCCTATCGCTGTTAGCGAATACAGAGTCGAACAGGTATCGGAAGGAAACGGCGCGGCCTCGCGCGCTGTACTCCGCGCCGCGCGGCCCATTGGCCACAGATCAACTTGACGTCACCTTGAAGCGTATCGGCTTCAATGAAACTACGGTGCTCTGTTTTATCACAGTTCATATTTTTTTCACAGCATCACAGACAGCCTATGTCAAGGGAAGTAACCATTAAAATAGCTCATCCACTATGCTTGCAGTTATGATCGATAATTTATTAATTAAAAAAAAAGAAAAGAAAGAAAGAAAAAAGAGCGGAATGGACCAAACACCGGATATTTTGAGAGCAAATCAGAAGAAGGCAGAATCGAAAAACTAATATTTAAATCTCATCGTGATGAAATTAATGAGCTGAGGCGGATGCTGAGGAATGCAGACTTAATGAAAGTTCCTCTTTGCATGTTAGGATTCATCAATTGTGACATGACGGTTCATTAACATATGTCTGTATTATTATGATTAATTAATTATAATTCTCGGTAAATTGGGATCGATAGAAATATCAAAATCTGCATACCCCAAATTTGTTTGTGAGAAAGAATGAACGGCAGATAAAAAGCATGAAACTAAGAAATTCTTCTATGCGTTCCTGTATGTCTATGTATGTGTTTGTGAAGCAAACTCCTTTGATTGATCTCAGAGATTAAAATCAATATCATGTCCTCTAGCTGCCGTTTCTGCCCTCTTAGAGTGAGAAAACACGTACAAACATGCATATTATATCCAGGCACTGCAGTGCCGACATTAAAGAAATGGCATGCCTAGCATTACACGGCTCATCAATAGAAGTTAACACTAGTAATAAGGTTTCTCTTGGCAACAAAAGCAGATTTATTATTAACTATTATGTCATTCAGAATATTTTAGTTCATTCAAAAAAAAAAAAAAAAGGAGAGAGAGATAGACAGAGAAGGGAAGGGGCGTATGATGGAAAGGAAATTATGACAATAGTTAAAATATTTTAGGTTTTAGATATCTAGGCACTTTTGTTGAGGATAAGTCTAAATTTGGCGAGTTTGCTTTGCTTTTCCTCTTCTGTTGCTATTTCTCCTCATTGCGACATTGATATGAAAGGTAACATGAGTCAGCATAGAATGGCTGGGAAGGCGTAGGGGCATCGGGAGGGGTGGGGGGGGGGGAGCGGGGGAAGAAAAATTCTTTGTTGTTGTTGTTACTGTTGTTGTTGTTCTTCTTCTTCTTCTTCTTCTTCTCCTACTTCTTCTTCTTCTTCTTCTTCTTCTTCTTCTTCTTCTTCTTTGTGTTTTTATTTAGTTTAACTTAATTTTACTTTAACTTCTTTTCTCTTCTTTTATTTTATTTTGTTTTATTATGTTCATTTTATTTTATTTTAATTTATTTTATCATCTTTTAAAATTTACTAGCTGACAACGGCTCACACTCGTAGGGGATTTTTTAAATAACCACATCTTGCTTGGGACGACCAATCACTGCCAGCGACTTCAGCGTGTATGGCAAGTGTGCGCACTTTGGTGTTGGTATTTTGGATGATTCAGTTGATCGCTACTCAACAAAAGCGCGTTTATTGTTTGTCTTGTTTCTCTTTGTTTATCCTGGAAATATCAAATTTAGTTAGACCTTCAGTAGCTTGACCCCTATGTTGATTTCAACTCACACGTGTGTGCCCACTGTTGAATATTGGTCGCAGTCCGATTTAAACCAGTGCATGCAATTTTTTTTCGGAGTGGCTATTCAAAAGTACTAGCCTTGGCCTAGGCATCCCAGAAACAGGCCAGGTAACCGAAGGCTGGTCATAAATCGTGGCCCCAGTATTCGAATTGTTCTGACTTCAACAATTGTATTATGTGGTTTGGACAATTTCATTCTGAGACAACGAAATTTCGGTGAGCGAAACTCAGATCGGATGACTCCTGTTAACTTTGCATGCACGGTGCTCACAGATTTGACGACCTTGTCTTAATTTGGCTATTTTGGAAATGTTTAATATTTTTTTCATAATATTTGAGTTGATGAAGTTTTCACGTTACTGCTTTTTTTTATTATTATTGTTTTAAATTTTTTTTTTGTTTCATTAATTCCTGTCTCATTTATGCTATGATTTATATTAATATAAAAGTCGACAGTTTGGCCTCTTGTTACTGGTTCTGGCGCGATGACATTTTAAATCTACTGATGTAAACGTCAGTCTTCAATGACTACCGGATGTTCGGCCTGTCATGAAGGCGCCTAGGCCGAGGCGAATGGTGTCGACAAAGTAACAATGCAAATACCTCGTGTTATGTCAATTCATTTGGTCTAAACATAAGAATAACTAAAATTTGATATGAAAATTGCATCTATTGAACCTATAAATATTTGATGGCATCATGGCCAGCACAGGCTGGGGATATTTCTAGACGGTAACCATCTTTGTCAGCTCCGGAAAGGTGAATTCAAAATGTCCTTGTTTTGGTTTTGATGCATGGGGAACAGAGAACAACTGAATTTTGTTATTTTCACGGTTCTTAACATATTGAATAGAAAGTCAAAAAGCATTGAGGACTTATCTTACCAGTATGCAAAAATTTATAGGTGTACTTTTTCTGATAAAATCTCCGGGCTTGACACAAAATTTGGCGATTTTTAACCAAAAAAAAAAAGTTATTATAATAGATTTTAAAAATTTGTTTTGACTTGATTAATGGCGGTGTGGCGATTATGTAAAGGATCAATAATATAACAATATCTCACGTTTAGAAAATTCATAACACACTAAATCATACCATTCTACTTCAGTCATGCATCATTATCAAACCCGCATCTCTACAATGCATCATAAATTTCACGACATATTTTACATCGTTAGGTCATCATTCTGTGAGCAGTAAAAGTTCCAATAGATCTGCGTTAGAACAGAAATTATATCCAGCCATGCTATTTTAAATCTCTTCTATTTCGATTAAAGCCCGAACTAACGTGAAGCAAAGTCATAACTTGGGGGTCACATAGAAGAAAGTGTTCTGCAGCTCATTTCAAAAAGCCATAATAATATATTGCCCTCTGTTCTGAGAATCAACCACAGTTTGAAACAGACCAAATTTAACCAGCTAGATGTAATTTAGGCGTATCGTTGAAGTAAGAGAGGTAATTGTGATACGCTGAACATCAAAAATTGCTGGGAGAAAAGAGGATTTAACCCTAACGATGCCAGAAAAAATTACAAGTGTACCAAAGTTTGTACGGTTAATATCAATTATTCATGTTTAAAGAAAAAAAAAATTACCGGTATGTCAAGATTTTATAGTATTTTCAATTATCCATGAACAAGCGAAATACTGCCGGTGTGCCAAGATTTCTACCATTTGATCAAGCATTCATATTCAAAATGAAGTTTGATGGCTAAATATAACGGCTATCATGGAGCTGGCAAAAGATTAGCAGAGACAGACGAGGCTCTCGCACACAAGAGTGGAAATCCCTTTCCCCCTCCCTCACCCCCTCACCCTACACCCCTCACTCCGCAGCCTCCCCACAACTCTTTATGGATGCTGGGCCAACCAAGCATAAAGCTATCATAATGCATATTTGTGAACAAGTGACTGATATTCAAAATATAGATCTAATAGTAAGCGCGGTGGATTTATTTATTTATTTCACATGTGCCCATCGACGGTTCAGGGGTTAAACTATAACTTGGAACTGATAACCCAAACCCTATCAGGATGTACACTCTTTCAAAATACAAACTCCTGTATTGATGATATATGGCTGTGACCCTGTCGTTGGGCTGGAGAGAGTTGGGCATCGGTCTCAGTGGTGGCAGCAGATGGTTCAGCAACGACAACAACACGAGAAAGTGCAATCTACCTATCCACCTTTCTACTGCAACAGCTGGTATTGCACACGGGTCTGAAAGAGTTATGGTATACGAAGAGTGACAATGCATTGTATCTATGTTACCTTGGCTGATATAGCAGTTTTAAGTTCTTTGTTTCAGTTCTTGTATTGTTCTTTCTTTGGTGAGGATTTTTGTTCTTTCCTTCCGGATGAGGGGAGAAGACAGATGGATGGATGGACGGATGAATGGATGGATGGATAGATGAATGGATGGATGGATGGATGGATGGATGGATGGATGGATGGATGGATGGATGGATGGATGAATGAATGGACGGACGGATGGGCGGACGAGCGGACGGACAGACGGATGGATGGAAGGATGGATGGGTGGATGGATGGATGAATGGATGAACGGATGGATGGATTAAAAACAGAGAGGAACGAATATTTCCCAGTTATAAGACGGCATGGATTAAATGCGTACACCTGACACAGGAGAGAGAGAGAGAGAGAGAGAGAGAGAGAGAGAGTGAGGGGGAGGGAGGGAGGGGGAGAGGGAGAGAAGATGAGAACGAACTTCTCAAACAATAATACAGGTGCATTTTTTTTTCTGTTAACAAGAAAATTGATTAACAACAGAGAGGCAAGATCTGATGCCACTTTCGCTGTTTTTCTTCAACAAACAGTGTTTTCTGCCTCCATCGTTTTATTCCTTTTTTTTTCTGTAGTTATGATTACACAGATATTGTCAATACCGAATTCTAGGACGGTAATAAGAAGCACATCTTCATGTGTCGCATTTCGTGCTCCAATAACAACGACACAGGATACATTTATATATCTCAATGGGGCTAAGAACATTTAATGTGTTATTAGAGCGCAGAACATCTGTTTTTATTGTTACTTATTAATCTTTCTTAGTTTCAGGTCATTGCCGACCTGAATTCATAATGTAAGGTTTAAATATGATCTAAGATTTCTCAGAAATTAATATGAAATCGGTTTTCTGCAATTGTGAAATATAATTCATCAATCCAAGGCTTTGTGCGAGGTCACAGAATACTGTTATTTGACCCTAGCGGGTATCCATACTTTTATTATTCGGGTTTCAATTTCCATAGTGCACGACAAACAGCAAAGTTAACGGGCGGGTCTATTTGAATAGGACGACATGACAGTTTACAAGGAGGGAAAGAAAGCCTGTCGTCTGCAAACAGGTGGAGCAAGCTGTGCGAATTCTCGCATCTTTTACTTTGGTTTTAATTGGACAGCGCGTTCCGAGGCGATTTAAAATGCACGAGCAATCGAAAGCGCAAAATTCTTTACGTCGTAACAGGCTGGGGAAATTATGTTTGTATATGTTAAGTATTGCATAAACTGAAGATCTAGATCTATTCAAAGCAAGTAATCTAGGAGCAAGATCTGTGAAAGGAATGTAAAAATAAGAAGAATGCTCACTTGCAAAATACAAGAGGTGTCTTACTCTATCTCGGCAACAAAATTACATGTTTTTATCGATATAACATAACAATAAATAACACAGAGCACTTATACAGCGTTTATCCCTGCACATTACAACAAACTCTAAGCATTTTATAATGTACAATCATTAACCACAAGGACCCAGTGGAGACATTCTCAGACGTTCTCAGCTTTTTGGGAAGCATACAAGATGGCTGCCTAGTGTTAAGCGCTGAAATCCTTATCAGTTTTACAATATCATTCACTCTTTATATTTGGCTATCCATTTCAACTAGGATCGAGCCAGAAACTGTGTGTACATTTTCTTTCCCTAAAAGAAAAAACAGAGTAACTCACTTGCGCTGGTTTTCTCAAGATCGAAAGCAGAAAGAGGATCATGCCACAAACTCAACTCTTCAGTTATTATTATTATTATTATTTGTTGTTGTTGTTGTTGTCGTCGTCCTTGTTGTTGTTGTTGTTGTTATTGTTGCTGTTGTTGTTGTTGTTGTTCTTTTTTAATCTGACAATGATGAAAGTTATCAGGGAATAGATTTATAATATGAATATTATATGACTGTAATTTAAAATACCGGTATGGATATTATATAACTGTAAGCTTATATATTCATCTTATCAACTGCAAATGGAAATTCCTGTTGAGGACAAATAAAGTTGATATTATTTTATCTTATCTTATCTTGTTATGATCCAGACTGTTAACCTCGTGTAGCAAGTGGGAATGATACTGGTGAGGATGACTTAATGATTGTGCTTAGGGGCCTAAAAACATCTCGTTCTAGATATACAGTTTGCGGGGGGGGGGGGAGGGGGGGGGAAGGATAGTAACAGTAGATCTATATCGAAAACAATG
>JBCEWB010738513.1:0-16845 GCA_039654565.1 Peronia peronii | reverse complement strand
TATGTATGTATGTATGTATGTATGTATGTATGTATGTATGTATGTATGTATGTATGTATGTATGTATGTATGTATCCTCCGTGGATGAGAATTTTCAACGTGTCTTGAATATTGCTTAATGTATGGGCACGAAACAGAAATTAAAGAGACACAATGCTGTGAATAGCAGCCGTAACTGGTATGCAGGTCGACACACGCATAACCAGTGACAACGCGTTTCGGGTAGATGGAGCGAACACGCTGTTTATAGACTCTCAATTTATTGTGGAACTGTGTCTAGGGGTGACTGTGCCCTTCACGGTTCACTTTTCTGATACTCAAATGATGGTTGTTTCCACGCCTAGACGAACAGTCATCTTAACCCTTACTATCCAGAATTTTAGAGCACTCTAAAATGACGATATTTGGGAAGAAGCAGAACGCGCTGTTAAGAAACACGCTGAAAATTGATGAAGTTAAGTTTTATCAAGTGTTTGGTCTCGAGATAACCATCACAAAGGGAGTTGAAAGACATAATTAAACAAGCAAGTGTTTGGTCTACCCAGATTTATACAAAAGACTAGTTCTTTGGCTTTTTTGACAAGTAAAGGGTTAAAAATGTTCTGGACAAAATCAGCTGTGAAATAGAAAAACACGTGCCAGAAGAAAAAAAAAAAAGGAAAGCTTATTATGCCAGCTTTGTACGACTGGGTTATGTTTATACTATGTCTCCCCTTTCTCTGATTTAATGTTCACCTATTGAGAGTCACAAAGGGATATTGGCCTATTTCATACATTATTATGAAATTGCACTTCGGGCATTACGGACACAGTTGACTTGGATCAATGTTAACTCACTGGTGGCTGAGATTTCAGTTGCGATTAGTATGCCTTAAACATCTGCAGGCAAATGTGCCAGTCCGTGGGTAAACAGACAACAGCAAACAGAACTTAAAGCGGTTCACGCTTGTTAAACTTGTCCACAAGTTTTCCAATGCTCATTAATCGTCGAAAAGAAGAGGAGAAGAGTTGTCATATTATTATAACACGATGCACCCTGCCATTTTATTTTATCTTATTTATTCATTTATACACTTGTTTATATATTTATTTATTTATTTTGGTTGGATTATCAATGAGCCAGCGTGAGCGTCAGCCAAATTACTCACCTGTGCCAAGTACAAGAGAAATAACACAAGCGTTGTTATATAAGAAGAAAAAAGTCAATTTTGTCAGTTATTTGATCCACAAGTAACAGAAAATTCGGAAAAATTCACCATATGATGAATGTGCTTCTTTCTCGTCGTTGATAACTTTTCTTTCATAATTTTTTGCTTCATGTGTTTCAAATAACAAGAGAAATCGTGATTTTTTTTTTCTTTCTTTGCAATACTTGTCTTACATCTCTTGGGAAGCAAAGGGAAGCAACCTAGCTGGCTGAAAATATAGCTCATTGGCCCTTGGTATTAAATAGAGTAACGATACTTGGGAGTACATCGTTTCAGCACTGATTGTGCATTAATTGAAAATCAAAAAGATTAAAATGGTCATCCGATGAGTGTCAGTAGCATTTTAATCTGTTATGATTAGACATATCCAGCATTTCTCTACTTTACATACAGAGAATATGACATTGCTTTTGCTGATCATTATTTTCAAGAGAGAGAGAGAGAGAGTAAACAAAGAAAGAGAAGGCAGAAGTAAAGAAACAGAAACAAAGAGAGAGGGGAGGGAAGGAGATAACTATTTTGATCCAT
Organism: Peronia peronii; assembly: GCA_039654565.1. NCBI lineage: Eukaryota > Metazoa > Mollusca > Gastropoda > Systellommatophora > Onchidiidae > Peronia > Peronia peronii. The sequence goes on along the minus strand of JBCEWB010738513.1, from coordinate 15,109 downwards.
TTATGTTTTTTCTTTGCGCCAATTTGTTAGCCAGCTGCCGTGAACGCCTGGGACACTATACCGCTGTTTGTGTTTTTACTAATACTGCAGCCCTGTATCGCATTAATTATTCATGACAGATACCTCTCCGCATAAATCACTACATCTGTTATTTACATCTGCCACTGTGCCGTGATTTAGTGCCAAGGAAAGTCGAGATACTTCTTGGAACGTCGATGCAAATACACTTCATCGTTATTTGTTCCATTAAATTTAGTTCTATACTTGGGTATTTTTAGGTAATGTTTGTGCATTTACACAGTTAATGAGACTTTTTGTCCCCTTCTTTTCAGTATGACTTTGGCTGTAGTCTATGGCCACATTTTCAGACCGGATGTAGCTGGATTCTCTCTCTTTTGTACTGTTTTTTTGTTCAGTTACCACCGGCCTTCCTCTCTGTGCCGCACTTGGCAATTATTTTTACTGAAGCTCGTCGCTTCTGACCAGGATTGCCAGTGATATATAAGCGCCATTGCCATGCGGTCACTAACATGGCCTTAAGTGAGTTAACGCTAGCATAGTGAAGCAGAGGACAAAAATGAACCTAGTCAGCGCCTACTAGCCGTTGGCTATGAATCTGTGAATGTTATTCGTGTTTTTTAAAAATCTGTTTTCCTTCCTGGAACTCACCATCAAGTTTGCTTTCATGGAGGACTGGGCTTATATTGATATTAACGTGAATGATAGAAATATTTGCCTAAGATTATCTTATGAACTATTTTACGGCCAGCTTTTGTAATTCTTTCAGTTTATTTAAGCTTACGTCCGCAGCACTTTTGCGCATCTTAATTGTCAGTGTTATAGTCATTGTAAGTACACATAGATCCCTAAATAGTGAGCTGTTGGCAGCCTGACACAAACGTGTCCTATTATCAAACCGTTTGTCGACAAGTCCGAATTGTCTGCAGTTAATCAAACGAAGACTACAGTTAAGTACAGGCGATGGCCACTGCAGACTGTGACTGGGCCATCATGGCACACATAGTTGATTGTCTGACAGCCAAGGCCTTGTCAAATGCTGCTGATCCGACAGATCGCTCACATTATTGCGTTCTTGAGATTCACAAGCCGGAAACTCCGACTCCTCTATCGTCCTCATCGGAAGTGTTAACCTCTTTGCATGCCCAGTCCTCCCTGTCATCACTCTCCGTCAGTTTCAAGTATTCCAGTTTCTCTTGGATCCGTGACAGTCAGGAAAATACCCAATCAAAGTATTAGCGCCTTCGGGATGTCTTCGAATGCTAAGTCTGGCTGTGTCGTGTCCACTACTTTTTCCACAATGCTTTTGTTTACTGATACTCCAACGGCCAGTGACAGCAAAGTACTAGAAAATTGTTCTTCTCCTGGCGATGCTAGTCTCAGACGCGCTGTCAGCAACCCCAACCCTCTTCTTCATCATCAGGACCTCCCAGACATTACGGAAGTACGAAGAACCAGCAGGTAATTTGGCATCTATAGATCTAGCTATTAGTCATCACCATCATCACCATCATAATAACTCCAAATGGCAAACAACCAGCATATTTTGTGATTTGAATGAGCAGCTCTGGGAATGATAAATATTACGTTTTCAATTGTACATCGACAGGACCGACCGTCGTAATGATAAATAAATGTAGTCTGGCGAAAATGGTTTGAGACGATTGAACTGACTGTAGATTTTTTTCCATTCACTTTGCACTATCTGAAATGTCTTTGTCACACAAATAGATAAATTCGCTTCTTTTGGTATTAAACTGAGCGAATCATCAAGCTCTTACTGTAATGCAATGCTGCTGAACAGAAGTGATAAAGATGAATAACGATCATGACAACCGTCCAGATCACAGATCCGCAGTTCAGTGCGACGGAAAATCAGAAAATCTGACTGAAAAGGAAGAACAGAAACAAAATAAGGAGAGTGAAGGAGTGAAAAATGGCTTAACTAATGGCGGTTCGGTATATAATTTGTTGTTTACTTGAAAACCCATGTTCCCTCTTTTTAAATTTTTATAAAAGAGAATAGACCAACCAAGTCTCGTTTCATCTGATATTACGTCTGCTCCAGATTTATAAACTGGCAGACAAGGCGAAGGGCAGGGGATCAGCTAGATTAATGCCTCCATTCAAAGTTCCTTCGTCTTGCTCTTTTGTTTCGATTGATAAGATTGGGCCAGTGACTAAAATTATGTGAAAGTACTTGCTCTGCTGAACCAATGGCAAACAATAAACAAAACTCCTTTTTCTGTCTCTTCAAAAAATATGAATTGCATGGTTTTAAAAGAAAATAGAACGCGTCTTCTTTTATCATTATAAGTTAATGATGATAATGTAAATAGCGCTGGTATATAAGAGTGATAAAATTATTTTGATTATTATTGGAATAAAAGGTTGCAGTTTTATAGCTCTCGTCAATTGTTTATCTTTTCTAATCCACAGCCTGACAAATCTTCAGGCCTTTCTAGTCAAGAATCCCAACAGGTGTGAGGATGGGAGAGAAGCTGATGGGCAGGTGCAGAAGGTGAGGTTTTTCCTAGGGTATAAGACCAAGTCGATGGAAACAAACGAGGACACAGACAGTTCACTGGATCAGCTAGACTCCGAGGATGAATCGCTCAGGCACCTGTCCAGATCCAGGCTGTCCAGTTTTAAAGATCTCTTTCGGACCAGTAGTAAGAAGAAAAAGAAGAAAGCGCGAGAGAGAAGTGACTCCGGACACAGAGATCGAGCCAGTTCTATCGGCAAGAAAACTACCAAATCAACGGCGAAAGATATAGATCAACGTCAGGGAGAAAATAATAGAGATATCATTGTCGTTCCAGGTGAAGGGTCTGACGAGGAAATCAATGATTCTGGCTCGGATTCTGCTGATGAGCGTTATCTCTGGTCCAAGCTAGGCTCCAGATCACAAAATCATCTATTCCAGCGCTCGCACAGTACAAAGTCCCGGATGAAAGTTTTGCCAGAGGATGACGATGAGTATGAAATCAAACCCATGGCGCACAGTGCTGTGGATGGAAGTTTTCTCAATCGGGGATCTTCTTTTATTTTACGCCATCTTAATTTACGCCATTCTGACTATAAGTGGTCAAGCAACTCCACAGATGACGTCAGTTCACCAGTGCCCGAACTTATGGACAGCAACATGGCACTTTACCAACAGACACATCAACACTTGAGAAGTCGGCGGGATCGATACCTCAGACAGCACAGTAACCCACACAAACAGGACGGTTTGAGGGATTCCTTCCGTCGACGGCAGCGTAAAGTTTGGAACCAGATATCTGGAGTACTGGACCTTCTCCATAACCATCGCTCGACCCACCTATTCCACTCTCCGGAGCGAAGTGTCAATGGAGGCCTTATCGGGTATTGCTTAATGTTGATGCTTTGAGGGTGATTGTGTTAACGACAGTCATGACATGTTGATGACTTCGCTAGTGACGATGGTGTTAATGATGAAGGTTGCCCTGATGAAGAGCCAAATGGGCTCGAAAATTTGGCGATCAAAATATTTAAACAGTTTTTGTTGTTTTATCCGTCATATTTTTTTTTCTTATATCAAGCTTGTTACCATTTGATACTCTATATCTTGACTGTCAATACATTTCTATGAAATGGCAACGATGATGATGACAACAGAATTGGTAAGTAATCATGTATTACGCAACACTTTTAGTTTTGGTCATAATAGATAGACTCGGCGTATAAATTAAATCAGTGGTAACACTTATTTCCTGATCATTCGTGGATTCAAGTCCTCCATTTAAATAGCTTGCTGTGAACTATTGTTTCATATCCGGTCCGAATGTGCTCTCTGTGCGATTCCAATTTTATTCTTCCCTAGTCATATTTCGATACTGCTATTCTTCCAGATGTTAGTCAATGGTGAAGATGATGAATGAGGTCCTCTGGTAGTCGTAGGGGAGACACATTATCAGTCCAGTCTCATTTTCGGAGAGATTATTGCGACGCCTTCAAACTCTGTCCAGCTCGGAGCTGCATGGATTCGGTTATGCTGGATACTGGTCATATGAGCATTGCAGCAAGAAATGAGGCGGCAGATTCTGTCTCCAAAATTGAGCTGATATTACTTGTATATTACATTATTATATTCCACTCATTTCTTCCTGCTTAGGAAAGAATTTCCTCCCCGCTCATCCTCTCCCACCCCAACTCAGTGTGTCAACTAACAGCTGCATACATGCTTTTAGATTGCGCCGATTTAAGAGACAGTCGAGAAGTCCATTTTTGGAGTCGCTCTCTGGAGAATCTCTGTCAGAAAACGAGGCCACAAACCGTCTTAAGCTTTTATGCGAATCTAAAATGTAACCTGTCAACATAAAATTGTATAAGACAATAATTGTGAACATGCGGCAAGCCATATATAATATCCTGTTTTGATAGCTTTCCTTTTCGATCTTTAATCATCCAATTTATATACACGTATATAAATATATCTATTGATATATCTTCTAACCCACATTCTGCCGAGGTTAAAAGGCAATCCAAACCAAAGCAAGCTGTACTACATGACATTTCGTCCACATTCAGTATTCCTGTTGATACTTTCGATTGTTTAGCCGTCTAATTTCTGACATTCCTGTATTCCAAGTCTAAGTAAGGAGCTTACTGCTGTAAGCTGTAGTTTACTGCTGTCTTCGATTTTTACTTCTCTGATCACATACTTATTTTTCCTTTGTCAAGGCTTAAAGTCCAGCGTTGCTTCCATAAGCACTATCTGTCGTGCGGACTGATAATAAATATAATCGATCCCAGTTTGGCTTTAGTTTTTCTCTATTCTATGGTATGGTTAGGTGTTGCGGGGAGATATAGGCTTGTCAAGGCGGATAGCCTGAAGGAGTGACCTCTGTGTGTGGCTGCCACGGAGTCTCTCCAGGGTTGTCTTGATCTTTCTCTGGCTTTCCAGGCAGAGTATCTGATGGGTGATTGGTTAGGAGGCATCCCATGAAGGTGGCCATTGATTTTCTGATGTTCGTTGGTCACTAATCTCGTCTCGTCTGTTTTTGTTAATTGCTCTCTCAAATATTTGATTCCACAGACGAGCAGCTTGTGCTTAAAAGCTGTTGCTAAAAGCCAAGTTTGGCGTTGATATGAGGGTGTTGATATAAAGATTGTACTGATGAAGTTAACCTTGGTTTTCATGGAAATATCTGGATGTTCTGGATGTTCAGGAGAGGAACGGGTTGATAACTAACGGCATTGGCTTTCTAGCACCGTCTCAGTTTGTCTTCCATCTTACCATCTTGTGTGAAAATGCTGCCAAGGTACTTGAATTCACAGACTTGTTTGAACCAGGTTCCTTTAATGTTGATTTTTAGTTTGTCCGGCCATCTGCTGATGGTCATGACCTCGGTCTTGCTGACACTAATCTTCATTTTACGTGCTCTTGAAGTTGTTGTCCATCATTGTTGATTACTGCTTAGTCATCAGCAAAAAAACCCAGTTCATTGAATGCCTCAGGGTCTGGACTGCCCTCCTTTACCGTTATCGAGATGACAAAGTTCAGATGAGCTATTACGTAGCCCTATCTAACTAAATCTGTCCCAATCCTTTCACATCCGCATGTTATTTAGCCCTTTGCGTGAAGTAGATTGACTTTGGTGTCTGGAATAGGCTCTTTTGAAAAAAAAAAAAAAGCTATTTTGTGTAGTTGTGAGTATTGACATTGGCGCTATTGATTTTGTATTGAGTGGGAGACAGATGCAATTAACTGAAAAAGAAAAGGAAGAAAAAGGCAAGAAAGGCGAAATTGTTTCTGAGTTACCTGGGAAAGCCGTTCTGTTGCGCACACTCAATAAATTTTCTATGTCTGCCTATTCCCATTTGAAATCTCTCATTGTCTTCCTTTCATCCTTTCTCTCCTCTGTGTCGCTTTCGTTTGGCTTTTGTGTTCTGTTATTTGGACATATGTATCCATTCATCTGTCTGTTGATCCTTTTATCATGTCCTTTTCTATCTGTTTGTAACGAATCATGATAGTGCATGCAGGGTATACGCGAGTGTGTTGTGAGCGATGTTCAGTTGACCGTAATTGTGTGCTGGGCCCATGCAAGTGTGTGGTGTGCATCGAAGGTCGCGTTTAGGCTATTCGAGAAGGACCCAGCGGGTGCATGAAGTAGATCACGTGTGCCGGCGCCAGCACATTCGACATCGTTGTACACGGAGAATATTCCGCGTCGAGCCAGTATATATATGATGGCTTGGCCGGAGGGAGAGAGAGAGGACAAGTGTACTGCAGACAGGACAAGTGTACTGTAGTGAGAGAAGTGGAATGCAGTGAGAACTGTGCATCGGAGCTAGACAGCTGCCCTGAAGTTTGTAATGATATCAAGTACCTGTAATAAATTCTGCATCATTTCGACATGAGGATTCCTGTTGTTGTTTCTCCATCATTGTGTGTGTCTCATCCGCATTCACCGCCTGATCGCCACTTATAACGTCACGTCTAACACCCATTTGACATCCAAAAAGAAAGTTCGTGACACTGTACCTTTGTCCTTTTCGCCATCTCTCTTTCTCTGTCTTGCCCCGTCTGTAGTAACGTGAAGCCATTTTCTTAGTACAAGGAGGAAGCACAGTAATAAGCATGTACATCACCTGGTGCTAAAATACCCTTTTATGAAATATAAGAAGTCCGTCTAACTGGCAACTAATTAAACAATTTAAAAAAGGCAAATAACATAATAAAGAACTTGATATCACAGCCACATTTTCAAGTCACATTGACTCTTCTTCAGGGCAACAAAGTAAACCACGCTCCTAAAACACCATTTTGAACGTTTCTGAGCATCATAAATAGCACATCGGATAAGAGGTCATATTGTGCAGGCTTAGCTCTTTCTGCAGTATACCCAAATATTTTCTTTGTATGTGTTCAACACTTTGACCAACATTTTCACTAACATGCTCTCTGCTACGTTCACTGAACGGAAGTTGCTTTTTCAGGGCATAGATTCTTCAGGTACATGCATGTATAAAACAATCAATTTCATGGAGTTAGATTCCAGTCTAACTTCGACCTAACGCCGATTCGAAGTTTTTCCAATGTGGTGTCGGTGGCCTAACTGATTGGGCGTCACACTCAGAATCTAAAATTCCGGGTTCGAATCCTTACTGGTTCCAACAGTTTGTCCCTGGGAAAGACAATTTAATCACATTTCCTAACTCGACCCAGATTAAAATGGAAGTCTATCCGACTGTAGACAGCGAATGTTGTTGTTAGATTGATACAGTTTACAGCTCCTTACAGACAGCCGCCTTGTAAGTTTCCCAGAGGAAGCTCACTAATTGGTGAGTGTCTCCATTAGGTCTGTCGGGATAATAATAGATTGTAAAGCGCTTAGAGCTTGTACACTATTACGAGAACAACCGCTGTATAAATGCTCTTTATTATTACTATCATTATCTTCTTCGTGCAGGGGGACAGATGGATCTCCATGTCTGTATTTGATCAGTGACTGAGCGGAAGTGCCGAAGACACAAAATATCAAACAAACAAAGAAGAGCATAAGACAAGAAAACTGCCACAACTTACAAAATATCCTCTCCAATCACTTCAAGTTACTCAAGCAATAGCAGTAAGAGAATTTTGAAAATGTTCTTTTCTGCAATTTCTTGCTCCTACCTGCTAAATCTGCTGTATCTCTGTCTCTTTTGCTCACTATCATTTGGTTTTGTGTTCATTTCTTTCGTTGACTTCAACTCATTCTATCTCTATTTTATTCCATGCCCATCTTCCTTTCTTTGTGTCACTTCTCTCTGATATTCCTCTTCCATTCTTCTCTCTTGATTTTTATTTTTCCTCGTTTTCAGTCTATTTGCCGTTTTTCCCCTGACAAATGTGTTTGTCTCAATTCTTCCGTTTAACTTTTCTCACTGTTTTCTTTCTCACACCATTTTATATGACGGGATATCTCCATTTTTCTTTCTTTTACCATGAGTTTTTTTTCTCCTTTTTTCCCTTCCTTCATCCGTGACATTTTTAACCCCTCGTTCCGTCTGTTACATTCTCTACCTATCTCCACTATTCTCAGTGTTTCTTGCTTCTGTCTTTCCTTCATGTTGCCTTGTGTCATTTTTCTTCCTTCTGCATTCCCAGTCTTTGTACCATTCCTGTTTCCCTCTACTTGCTGTCATTTCTGTTCTTCCTTATTTGTGTCGACGATCCTTTCCCTTCCGTGTTTTACTCTCTGTCTTTGGTCTTTCTTCAAGAATTGCATTTTCAGTTTTGAATTTCTTTCATTCTCTCTCTCTTTTTGTGATTAGAATTTTTATCTACCTCTGTCTGTTGTGCGCGCTTCTGAATAATTTCTGTCCGTCTGGTAATCTGTCGCTCTCCCTCGCTCTCAGATGTCTTGTTTATCCTCCCCTTCCTTCTCTCTGTCATGGCTTACTCTGTGGAGTAAATATGCGTCACAAAAATGCTGGGTTGTACAAATTAGGATTAAATTAAAAGCACCGAACTTTAGCAGCCGATAGAATATAGTGTGAGCTTCAAAATTCGATATGGAATCATTCTGCGGTGTCTCTTATTAGGAGCTGAGAAATTAGCTCCAGAAGTTGTCAAAATTGTTCCATCTCTTCCCACCAACCATCACCTTTATCTTCTAAAGTTCTTTTACATTTCGCCGTCCTGTCTTTTGTCCTTCCCTTTTCATGACCAACAATGTGTCTGTTTAAGATGCTGGGGATAGGAAACTAGTTACTTTCACATTCCTCTACCCTCTCCCGCTCCGTCTCCTCTCCTACTTCGGCCTGTCCCAGTTCTAGCTTTGCTGTTCCTCCTAGTAGGGCCATGTTATATAAAGCTCTCCCTGACCCGACAAACCTGTCACTGCGGTGTTGCTGTTGCTGTAGAAGCTGAGGAACAAGAGGGCATAACTAAGTCTGACCAAACCTATTATCTTTGGTTTGACCTACAAGCGCGGTGGCAGTTGGAACCATTCCCATGGCCATACAAACAAACGGATACTGCGTCCCCGATCGACCTTTGTCCACTCTCTCCATAAAGTGACCACAGAATCACCTCAACAATTCCCTATACATCCTGACATAACGCACGGTAGTAATCTTATGGCATGAAGTTTAGGTAAGCTATTCATTGTTATCATTAGACGATGATCTATACAAAGGTCATCAAATCCTGTACTTTGAAATAATTTGAGATGCACCTTTTTTCAATGGGGCAATGTAAAATTGACCGCACTTTTATTCCTTTTGATAGATCTGTGCAAAGTTATTACAAAATTGAAGTATATATTTTTGTTCAAATGTCTCTACCGATGCAAAATTTGCACTGAACTTTTCTAACAGTTTCTGTAGAGTTAACCATACAGCTGAATTCTGTTGGTCTAGAATTACATTTATTTATATTATTTTTATTATATTCCATTTGTATATCAGTATAATATTGACTAAATCAGAGTTCCTGATCGCCACAAGATTAATCAAATCGCTGATACTCGATCACCGCAGTTCCGTACATCATTGGCTAAAATACTCGGTTAGTTTGTGAAGTACACATGAATTTTGTGTGTGTGTGTGTGTTGTGTGTGCGTGGGTGGGTGTGAAGGGTAAGATCAACCAAATCACTGTTCTTTTGAAAGGTTGTAAACTTGTCCTTTTCAACAGGAGCCCTTCAATACCATAAGAGACTAACGCGGTAACGTTCAGTAGTGGGAAAGGCTTTGCTTCGGGGGGATTTATGCTGTTGGACCGGTGGGGTTGGCGTTGACTGCGCTGGTAGTATTCAGTGTGAGATATGTCCATAAAGATAGAATACTATAAATAGACCCGGCGCGCTACACATGCGAGGGATTCGCCATTTTAGGGTGAGACCTGATTGGATTATGGGAGGAAGCGCGTATAGCAAGAAACATTAGAAACATGGGATGGATAGGAAAGTTAAGCTTAATGTGACACGACATTAATAAACTTAAGGCCTACATCCTCTAAATTATAATGGCTGTGTAAGAGATAAAAAATAGTAGTGTAAAAGATGAAAACGATGATAAAAATGATAACAGTTAATAAGAAAAAGAAACTAAAGGAAGGTCTACTTACACATTAGGCCTGGTGCTGATCAGATACCTTGTTCAAGTTAAATGGAAAGAGGAAAGGAAAGAAAATAAGAAGGAATATAAGAAAATGAGAGAGATTGAAAACAAAAGCAAAAGAAAAGAAATACGAGAAAATGAAAGTAACTGAGTCAGTTGTAAATACGTGAATAGGAAATATGCTAGATGCTTTTGTCAACAATACAGAAAGGAAGAAAAAACAAATAGTCATAGATATCGTTCAACATGTACAAACAAAATCTGTACAAGAATATTGGGTATTCAACTTACACTCTTAATCACATGCTCTTTTTTTTTTTTTCTAGTTAAGTCGTAAAGATTAAAATTTGACTTCATATAGGGCTAGTGAATATGGACATAAATTATAGATCATCTAGATTTAGCTCCTGAATGTGAACTGAATATATACTAATCAATTTGTATTTTTGGGAATTAGAGTAGGCTAGGTTTGCAGTAGAGACGACTGGGCTGACATGATACCGAATGTATCACGCTTAATTTCGACACAAGGTATATACATTAAAATGAGCTAATGGAAGTCACGAAGTGAGATTTTCAGCTGTATCGTACCCCTACTTCAGGAATCAGGAATTCTAACTTATGTGTGGAAGGCACCTTTAATTCAGCTAGAGGACTGGAAGGTCAGTGCGTAAGTGTGTGTGTGGAGGGGAGGGAGAGGCGGAGGAGGGGAGGGGGAGGTGCGTTCCTCGGTATGCGCATCATGTCAGATTGCACAAGTATGAATCAAAATAAGCCGATTTTTTTTCTGGATATAGAGCTATTAATTTTGGCCCCAGATTGTAATCTGACATGATGCGGATACAGGTAACACGAATACCCGCCCTGACGCAATGATCTCCCAGTCCTCTAGTTCACATAAAAATTCGTAAACTTACTTGTGGAATAATTGGGGCAACCCGATGTAACTTTATTGGAGCACCCACGAGCACAACAGTTTTTGCCATCTTGTTCATTAAATCTGCTTTCACGTGCTTATTAAGTGCAATGTCAGTGCAGTAGCCTAGGTTCTGTTGCACTATGCACGGATGCCACATGGAACAATAGGCCTCATGCCAAAATGGTTGACATTCTTTTCATTGAGATGTTTTGACCATCAGCCAAATTACTTCCCTTTGCCGAGTGCAAGAGGTACAACACAGGCATTGTAAAGAAGGAGAAAAATCATGTTTTCCCTGGTTATATGAAATGTAAATAACAGGAAACTCTGAAAAATTCACCATATGATGAAAATGTTGTGTTTTTTCCCCTTATGTTGATAGGTTTTGGCCATGGCTAGCCGGACTTAAGTCCGTATAGTCTCGCAGTCTGGCCGGACTTATTCAGTCCGTGTCATTATCATATAGCCGTGAAGTTCTACGTGTCATGTTCCTTTGGGAGGGGGTGGGAGGCATGTGCGTGCAGCTTTAAACACTTCTAGCTAAAAATATGCTAATCAGTAAATGATGGTCTAGTTTTATCATCAAGTTTGACGATCTTTTTTTTAAAAAAATATTTGAAACATTGAATGAAGTCTAGATCTAGATCACTCCATTCTACATGACAGTACATCTTCTTCAACTACATCCTCAAAAAAGAACAAAAACAGAAAAATACAAACGTTCTGTCAAGAAGACACAAACACACACATGTTACAAGGAACAGAAAAGAAAGTCTACAGATATGGACGCGTTGGAATTGGAGATGAACCCCTCACTCTCAGTGGATAGATAGCGTACGCAAGATGTATCCAGCAAAAACATCTCCTTCAACTAATCCCTCAAAATTGTACATATATAAACACAAGAACTATGTCAAATACACACGCATTAAATTTTACTAAATTTTTTTTAAAAAATGGCATGGTTGAGGTTTGAACCCGGGTTCATCGGAATGTCAGTCCGGTCACTTATCCATTCAGCTCCTGGTAGAAATTAACATTGTAATACTATAATCCAAAACGACAGGTATCAACAAGTCCGGCAGCCACTTCGATGCGTTTTTCATAATTTTTGCATCACATGTTTCAAATAACAAGGGAGAAGTGATTTTTGGTTCTTCTTTGCAATGTTTGTCCCATACCTCTTGTACGTGGCAAAAGGAAATAACCTAGCAGGCTGAAAAAAAAAAAAAAAGGTTCATTGGAGCCGTCTCCTGTGCCGCCGGTCGGATCCGTATGTCTATGGATATGCCTCATATAGTCTACTTTTCCCTCACTTCGGCCTATTCCCCGTCCCCTTCTCCTTTCCTTCTGCCGCTGTTAGCACTATTAGGTGGAGAATTGACCACTTGATATGAACAGTATATAGGATTTGGGATCTTGTGATGTGGGAGTTGTTCGAGGAATAAACATTGTGCGTGCGTGCGTGGGTGCGTGGGTGGATGCGTGCGTGCATGCGTGTGTGTGTGTGTGCGCGCCCGCGCGCGTGTGTGTGTGTGTGTGTGCTGTAAGTAGCTGTCAGAATTCCACATCAGAAATTTGTTACAACGTTTTATACTTAAATTTAGAGAAAATTTCATTTATCATTTTGTTTGTCTCATGTCTGTCTGGTTGTTTACCTTTCTGTCAGTCTTTTTTGTCTGTCTGGCCTTTTCTACTCATCTGACAATATTATGTCTCGCTGCTTGGTCGTCGGTTTGTCTGTCTGCCCACCTGTCAGTCTGACCGTCAGCCGGCCCTCAGATCCACGCGAAAATAGATGCACCAAATACTACGGTCCCTGGATCCAGTTTGTGAGAACAACCCCTCCCCCCTCTCGAACAATGATCCAGCCACGTTTAAGAAGCCAGACGGCAACTAAGTGTCTTCCTTGATTGATTTTATTGCTGAGAAAAGGCGTGCATAGAGGCCAAGAAGAGCTAGTTTATTAACCAGTGTTGTTTCTTCTGCATAAAAATGGCCTTTTCATGTTTCCTGAGTAAACCATGGCATTATGGTCTTGTAGGAACATCGTTGAAAGCCAGCTGGTTCAGTGAAAACGTTTTCAAAAATTCATACTATTGCTGCAGCGCCGATTTAGCCCAACGCATTGCCAGCTAGAATCTCAAGAGCAGATATCCACGACCATATAATATACATCTATATACACATATATGAGATATTACTATCGTCAGTTTCATTGATGATCCAGTAGAGTATCCCTTTTAAGGGATGAACTTACATCTCGAAGATCCTGAAACTTGAATTCTTTAGGGGCTCGAGAAAGGGGTACACATCTTCAGAAACAATAGAGCAACATTCAATAAGTTTCTATGTGTCATAATGCAAGGCAATAGAAGTCTGACAAAGATTCGCTCCCATAAAAGTTCGACCTTAGAATTATTCGATGATGAGAGAGAGAGAGAGAGAGAGAGAGAGAGAGAGAGAGAGAGAGAGAGAATATGTACATGTTATTGTTACTATTTTTCTGGTTCTGGAATTCCTTTACGTCCATTGACCTTCCGATATGCAAAAGCAATCAGTGTGATCACTATCAGCAGCTTTCATAGATGTTCGCGTATTCGTGGGAAAATCATACACCAAACTCGTACGTTTCTAAAAAAAAAAAAAAGAGGAAAAAAAAAAAAAAAGAAAGAAAAGATAATCGTTCTCTTCGTTATCGGATAGCTTTATAAATAAGTACGACCATAAGCAACTAAGTAGGGGGACGCAGTGGCTCTGTGGTTTGGCGTCTGCTCGCGGAGAAAACGGGCCGGGATCGACTCGCGGGTCCTGCATCGGGGGATGGAAGGACACGAAGATCGAAAACCCGCATTTTTTCAGTGACTCAACGGTCCCCTGGTTTCCAGTGGGTAGGGAAGCCCGACATCTAGCCTTCTCGGATAAGGGCGAATATATTTCGGAGGTCCCGTGTCTACGTTACGCACGTTAAAGGACCCTTGACAGTTCAAAATCGATGAAAGAGTAGGCTGCATGCCACTGTCCGAGCAAAATTTCCAAATTCCAAATTTCTACCCACAAAAATTATCAGCAAAAATTAGCAACTTCAAAAAAGCCGAGATAATCCTACTTTCTTGGGATTGAAAGGCTTCAGAAAAACAAACACGCAACTAAGTAAAGCTTCTGAAAGATGGCTATAGAAAAGAATGTGGAATGTTTTGCATTGTACAGTTCATGGAGCTGATAAGGATTTTATATTAGGCTTTTGATGTACCTTATCATCATGATCTTGTTTTCATGAATCCTCTCAACATGGCTCAGATTAAACTGGCCATTCTCATCTTTAGATTTCGAGTCTAATAGTAATCAGTTGGATAATATCTACAACTAGAATGCCAGCTTCTAAACGTGAACTAGGCATGGTGAGTGTTAAAGCTGGCACTGTGGAAGATCATAGGATCAGGGATCATTGGCTCCTGATCTCAATGTTAGCAGATGGATAGATACGCATTCACCCACTGTGTCTCTCTCCCACCCTCTCCCTCTCTCTTCCCCTCTTTCTTTCTCTGTGTCAAAGGTGCAGAGAAGTCAAAATAGTGACTCCGTCTTTCCTCAGTTTCTGTTATTGTCTCTGTGCCTCACTAGCTTCCCATCTATTTGTCTGTCTATGTACCTGCTTCTCTGTCAGTCTGTCGGTCAATCCATCCATTTGCCTACAACTGATGTTTTTTCGTCTGTCCGTCCCATTAGTTGATCAAGAATGTTTGTAATATGAATAGCCGAGATGTATAGAACCAGTTAAATTATGAAGCTGACACTAAATGGGGTCGTAATCAGTGAGGCAAGGATATTTCAAATAAACTGCCTTATATTTTCTTCGATACGATTTATTGTGATGGTGCCAATTCACAGAAATGTCTTGTCGCAGATCCAGTTATCATTTTAAGCCAAGCTTGTTTCTCTCTTACCATTTATACTCCCATCTGGTGTCGGTGGCCTAGCGTTTGGGCCGTCGGACTCGGGATCTGAAGTTCCGAGTTCGAATCCTGACAGGTCACGACATTTTGTCCTTGGGAAAGACAATTTACACACATTTCCTGACTCCACCCAGGTT
>JBCEWB010738403.1:0-16846 GCA_039654565.1 Peronia peronii | reverse complement strand
AGAGAGAGAGAACGAGAGAGAGAGAGAGAGAGAGAGAGAGAGCGAGAGAAAACAGAGAATATGAGGGAAATGTAAAATGTAAAAAATAGAAAAGAATCGCGCCTCAGCTAAATGCATGAGAAAGAAGAAAGTCTATGTAGCTAACTTCGAGAACGACTGGAAGGTGTAAAGGCAGAAGAGGGAAAGATGACACAAGAGCAGAGAGAGAGAGAGAGAGAGTATTACCTGGAAAGGCACAGAGTGCTCTCGGGTAACGGGGTCAGGGTTGATGTCAGAGGTCAGGCTGAAGGGGGACAGGGGTTTGCGCATTTGACCAATAGCGCAGTTGGCGCTATTGAAGGGTTTTCCACGATATTTCTGCAGGGCCTGAAGGTTTGATAAAATAAGGAAAATGATTAGTCAATGGTGACGTGATAAGATACTGGCATTCATTAACGAGGAGACTGTCATGATTTCGATTACAAACCATGTATTCCAGAAAAATAGCAAAGTGTGTTTCATGGCCTATAGAGGACTCCACGACGAGGTGCAGTAAAAAACTACAATATGGTGGATATATGTATGGGCTTTAGCCCAGTGTATCATAGTTAGGTTTAGCCATATTGAAATATCTTTTCGAACCCATGCAATATTTCTATGAATTATTACGGAGATACTGCACAAACGACAGAATTATGACTTTATCCTAATCCATTGATACTTCTGTAGAACAAATATTCTCTTTCAAAATCGAGTTATCTTACGATATGTCTCTTTATTTAGCTCGTATCTATATAAGACCCATGGATTTGTCTCAGCTTTGATCGATTTTCAAAATGGAACCAGTAAAGTTTGTGTACATTAATTTTCAATTCCATTTAGTCCGCCCTCTTGTGTCTTTGAGCATTGAGAAGGATGAAATTGATTTGTCTTTTTCGGACCAGATATTGGATTAGTGTTCTCTTCTCAATATCTCTTCCACTTCGCCCAGCCATCCCCTCCTTGGTCTCCCCTCACCCCCCGGAAGCCTAAGTCTTCTATGTTGAAGGTTCCCACTGCTGGTCGCTCTGATGGTGCATGTATTCACATGGCACGCCCGAATCACTTACTTCTTGTAAAAGTGTATAAAAAGTGTATAATAATGACCAGAAATCAAAACCTCGTTATTTTATTTCAATTATATACTAATAGGGTAATCTGGAACACTCACCTGCCAAATGGCCCAGATTCGGTCTGTGTTGGAATGGTGCAGATAAAAGAGAGGATCAAATGCTGTGTACATCAGCGAGGCCATGGAGTAGTTCTGTCCGCCGCCGACCAAGGCGTGGATGAAGTTGTGGGCAATCTCGAACTGAATCTCAAAGTCACAGAAATTGTCTTGTTCCAGGGCGTACAGAACCTATCAGGTTAGAACAAACATACAGACTGTTGGAAGTACGGACAGACAGTCAGATAAAGTGCGATGCGGACAGACAATGAAACTGATATATTGTGATGGAGACAAAAAGATTATTCAAACAGACAGACGGACAGACAGACAGTCAGACACACAGACTGATAGACATACAGGCAGATAGGCAGACCGACAGAGAGCAGAAAGACAGATTATACTGGAGATAGACAGAGTATATGACATTCAGTTAAGCAGACAGAGAGAGAAATAAACAGACAGATAACTAGGCAGACAGATAGACAGACTGATGAGTGGCTACTCAATGGGAGATTGAATGGCTGCTTAACTGACTCATTAACTAAATGACTGAATGTGTAATTATTTTCATAAATTAACAATTAACTTATCATTTCAGATATCTTATTAAAAGACATACCATCACCAGATACCCGTCGGTATACGTGTTTGAGTATATTATTTTCAGTTAAATGATTGATAATGTAGACTTACATGAATTGCACAAAATGACAATGCATAGTATATCAAAGCATTATTATATATTTAGATTCAATATTACCATGACACAGATAATAACCAGAATGGTATTTCAGTTTAACGATCGTAGATATGATCTGTACAATGGCATTTTTTGACACTCACTTGTTCGCCAATATCTGTGTAGTCGCCGAAGTTGGGCTGTTGGTATAGATCCTCTCTCACAGATCGGACAATGTCCTTGTCAGCATCGTCGATATGAGCGCTAAAATGGGAGCAAGGGAAAAAATAATTGTAATTAATTCCCCCACAGGACAGGCCCTCTGCGATTTACAGTCTATTATTATCCAGACATCTAAAAAGTGACACAGAAAAGTTCAATTCTTTCGTTGTGTGTAGCTGCATTGTTTAGTTTTTAATGTACTCCAGTTCACGTAATTTCAGGACACAGATTTTCCTCAAGCATTTATTGCCTTCAGATTGATTTTCAATCAACTGTGTGATTGAGACGGGCAGCTGCTTTTATACATGTAACTCACTCCTTGATAGAAGAAACAATGCTACATTGTCAAAAGTAATCGGTAAAATCTCTTCTTGCATATGTTCCCAGATCATAAAAGGTCACCACTAAATGGTATTTTAAAAAGCTTACTCAGTAAAAATTTAGTGCATAATAGTCAGTATCCAGAGTAGAGAACTCAATTCCGACTTACTCACTCGAGAGTGATTTAATGAATTTGATTCTAATATATTGGCATGTGGCGCTAGTAATCCACGCCAAAGTGAAACTTTATATTTTTTAATAATTGTTATCTCAGGTCTTTATTACTGTAATGTAAGAATGCACCAAAAAACAGCATTTTCAAAAGCTCTTTACGACTACCCTTCTTTGGTGTAGGGATCAACTGAAATGACCAAACCAAAAGGATGGGGGAAGAATTGATATTGACTTCCCGACAGTCGCTAAGGGGAATTTCGAAGTGGAAGAAGAAAGATTATACCTCTTTATACAAAGCATAATAGTGAATTTCAAGACAGAGCCATATTATTCCTACCTATGGAATGGATTGTGCACATCCTGACCACTTCTGGGATCCACATAGGTGGCTGAGTTGACCAGATCAGGCAGGTGAGTCATTGGTTGGGTCCAATCCCAATAAGGCACGCCGCCAGTGTAACCATGGCGACGTAGAGCATTCTCGGCTTGGACAACATGGAGTCTGTAGAGACACGGATTGAAAAAAAAATCACCTATGTGCATCCCTTGCTGTCTCATTTTAACTCTAGAAACAATTGTCTTGTAAAATTATTATAAAATGGTGTAAGACATTTTCTTATGTGCTTCTTCAAAATCGTAATGTCATTCATAGAGAGAGCACAGCTAACGTCACATAGATACCTCTCTGGATAGAAGATCTGATTACAAATCGAAGATACATTACAATTTTTTAAATCCTTACATCTGGCTAGATTTAAGTTTTGTCACATGAAAACAAAACAAAACAAACTCTCATATAAAGCATAGCGGCTATTTAGCACGCAAAACAAACAACAGTATTTATATTTCTTTAAACAGATGGACGATAAAATAGATATCTTGATGTTGAAGAGGCTAGTATATTCAATGGAGGCCTATGGTATATTCTTGGTTCATCTAGGTAAGAAAACAACAGTTTTCATTATAGTATCATATTTTATTCTCCAGCAAGGGCGTTTGCGTATCGTTTCTGTTTAAACATTTATATGTTGCGATTGTGGAATCTTTCTTGGGGAATGAAAGTTTAAAGAATTTTAAGAAGGACGAGTTTCAGAGAAAACGTGATCCAACAATATAGAACACTAATGTCAAAACGAGAAAACTGTTTACTGGGAGTATTCTTCAAAACAAACATTCAAGACCTTGTTTTTTGTTTACGTTCTTTCTCTACATTATGGCAAGTTACCGCTATTGTGGATACATTTGGCTTTATAGATTCGCTATTATAGTTCATGATGTTATTCAAATTGTGAGTGGAATTTAAACGTCGCCAGGGCAGCGGTCCATTAGGCACACACGATCTCAGTTTCGACTATGTGGTAATGAATTCAGAAATTCTTTGACCGAGAAGACTAGACATACCTGTGCCAGTGCGGGAAGGTGGGCATGCCGTGTATGCAACAGGACACTTTTTTCTCGGCCTCAGGAGATGGGCACCACCGTGGGGTGCCATGGTAACGACCAAGATCCTGGAAGCCGCCAGGGGAATGGTCCTCTTGCAGACTGGCCATAGCATGTCTCAACTCCAGCACTTCTTCAGCTGTCAGATGGTCAACATTCTTTCTGACGTGCACATCCTCCTTGCTGGGCTCGCGGGGAACTGGAGAGCAATAGAGCCAAGTAGATATAGTCAGGGATCAGATATCTCTTGATTTTGGAACCTAGATTAATCTTTTAAGCGCCGACATTGATTTTTATTTTATTTCACTTAGAAACTGTTGGGGAAAGGGAGAAAGTAGAAGGAATAGTGATTTTGTGTCGCTTGTGAGTTTATTCAATTCATGGTCTGATTTACTGACAGATATGGACGATTTGAAGCAGAACGACATACTGAGCCCATTATAGAGTTAAGTATTCTTCACCTATCAGAAAAAAAAACATATGATTGTGTGTGACTTTCAGTATATGTTGAGTAGATGGAGTAGATGTGAGACGGTAGGTTTAAGTCAGAAAGATAAATATAATGCTTACATCAAAAAGACAGAGGCAGAGAGACAGAGACGGAGAGAGAGAGAGAGAGAGAGAAAGAAAGAGAGAGAGGGATAGAGGAAATGAAAATGACAGAATGAGTGAGAGAGAAATGGACAGAGAGACAGAGAGAGGGGGTGAGAGAAGAGAGAGGAAAACAAGGAACGATTCTGTAAGAAAAAAAAATCAGAAAACTAGGGAGATGGACCACTCACGTTCCTGAGCCTTGTGAATGAGAGTGATCCGTGGGAACTGGCTGATATCAATGCTGGTACCATCAGCCTCGTGCATCTCGATGGTAACATCAAAAGGTTGGGACCAGTGTACACCTAGCTCTTCCAGAGCATGGCTGATATCGTGTCTGAAACATATTGACAACACAGTTAAATATAACATCTAAAGCAAGAATTTTTAAACTTGGACAGATCTGATTATTGTATTTTCTAAGGATTTCTTATCAAACAGGCTGATTCTTGAACTGAAGACAAGTTGTTTGTATTCCGACTCCCTAGCGCGATTTTTGCATCTGAACTGTATAAACGAAATACAGTACATGTTTTAGACTTGTTTACAAGTAGTATCAAGTATAAGCCTACTAACTCATCAATTTCACTTCATTGATCCCTCAACAGCCTATGAAAAAGGTTTGAATTCCCTGCAGCTCTGTGATTGTGTGGAGACATGCAAGGAGATATCTAGATCCAAGTGAACTACTATAATGTATCTTTATAACTAGACATCACCATGAGTAAAACCCTACAAGCCACTAAAATATCTACAACTATAAACATAATAACCATCATCACCACCACCACCATCACCACCAGTGACACCACCATCAGAACCACCATCATCATCACCATCATCTCATCGCCACCACTGCTATAATTACCATCATCGCATTAGTAACAACAACATTCACAGTAGAAAGGAACATTCATGAGGTACCAACCTGTACATTCGATCAAAGACCCAAGGCATCTCACTAGGTCCACCCAGCACAGCGAATCTACCAGCGTTGTATTTCTCAGTACTGCCAGGAGCCGTCACAAAAACTGTGCCCATAGCTACAGACACAGACAGATGACACAATAATTAAATGAATCATAAGTCTAGCCTCATCATTAGTGAAATTTGTAAAAAAATTGAATACCTGAACATAACGTATGTGGTCTCAACAGTTAGAAATCTCTTGTCAAAATAATGAAAACATTATCTTAAACAAACTGATTATATGCATTTTGTTATCGATATCACTTGGTAATATTTACTCGCAGGTAATATTTACTCCAGGTAATATTTACTCCAGGTAATATTTACTCCTTGATCCAGGTAATATTTACTCCAGGTAATATTTACACAATAAAACAGACTAGGAGAAGGGAACGACTAGAAGTGGGTGGACAATATTCAATAGTGGCCAGTCTTGTCACAATCTTCAGATCTCACACCGGGAGAGATGGAAGGAATTCTCAAAGTGTGGCTCCTCACTAGAGCTCGCAGGCCAGGCTAGTCATGGGTAGCGAGGATATTCATAATGAACGTGTAGTGGATCCCAGATAAATAGTGACATGAAAATATAGAGGTTGGGAAAAATCAATAAGAAAAATAGTTTTAGAAAGGGATTCACTTGTTATCTCTGGCTCTCCATGTTTTTCCCGACTGTACAAAAATTGCATTTCTTGTGTTTCCATCGTTTAGGTCCCCGTAAGCCACAGAAATAATCTGTGAAAGCTGCAAATGACAATGAAAATATTACCATCTACTTCAAAAGCGCCAAATACCCAAGCCTTCATGGTGAAATATCATGCAGAACTTCCATTTTCTACAGTGGTTTTACAAGTATTGATCTGCTTTGATCGTCTTCTGACGTTTGGTAAACACACTGGCAAAGAATGCGTTTGAAAGGAAAGCGACAGCCCGTAACCTATCAATGTTTTGTGAGGTGGAAAGAGAGAAGATAAGTTATAGGGAAATGCAATGCCAACAACAATAGGGCGGAACTTTGTATAGGCGCAGTGTTGATGAGCACAGTACCTGAAGTTTTGATGCCATGCAGGTGGATGCCGACGAAAGTTCTAGACTTAGCCTTGAGGTGACTGTTGATGTAGTCGTCCAGCTCAGGGATGCTCATGCCGCCAAACTCCAGGCTGTCATAGGCGTATCCTAGCTCCCCCTCATGGTCATAGATGTTGGTGGCCACTGAGTGTGAGAAGGTCTTCTCGTTATTGTTGTAAGGTGAGTGGAAGGCGAAGGGTTTCAGTGGTGAGTACACGATGGACTGGGCACAGTGAGCTTTGTAGGGCTTGTGTCTGAGAAGGGAGAAAAAAACAGGAATACAGGCTACCGACGTAAAAATGAAAAAAATAATGAAGCAAGGCATCTTATCGGACACATTGTGGTGGGAGAAGAGGCGGGTAAGAAAGATGGAAAGATGGGAGAGACAACATCTCAAGTGGAGGACTTTGTGCATTAGCTGTGTTGATAAAGCCACTGGAAATAGAGGCTTTAGTAACTGTCATGATCAATTAGAATCTGTTAGGATGGCTTCATAATTGCTTTAGGTAAGCACACTGTATTAATTTAAATGCAGATCAGCAATTTATACCTATTATTAAGTGCTTGTATGGCAGCAATGCATACAAAAATCCCTCTCACTCAAGATCAAACTCATTTCGCTGTTAGTACATATGTCCACAAAGAGGTAGAGAAGGTAACATGGTGCTCAATTAATACTATAAAGCACTGACGACTAATACGATGATAATGTTGCTGTGACTACCTGTGTTCCTGGAGAGCTATCCAGATGGCCCAAATCCTGTCTACCTGGCTGTGATGCAGATGGAAGATGGGATCGAAAGCGCTGTAGGATAGGGAGTTCAGACTGTGCGGGGCGGTGCCACCTACCAGGGCGTGGATCATATTGTGGGCAACCTCAAACTGGACCTAAGAGGGAGAAATGAAAAGTACAACATGAAATTCAAATAGACAGCTGCCTTTTAGATTTGTTTAAAAATCGTGTAACCGATAGAGACGCGACACAATGAAATCAGGCGCTCGTCAAACTGAGGCGAACGGAGAAATCACGTTTTTTTTTCAGCAGTGAATGAATTTTAACGCTATTTTTTTTTCTTCACAGACCGCTTCTATATGAATCTAAATATGTATTTCAGAATTGAATTTGCTGAAATAGATTGAGTAAGAATCCAAAAATTGTAATTTAATGGCATGGCCTAATAAGGATAAAGAAGGATTAACAAAAGTGATCGGCTATTTTCTCACTAAATTTGGCTGCAAAAACAGGTCACCCCCATCGTCTTTGATTGCCAATATCTCGACTTCTCCTTAAGATAGAGCAAAAATTTTTTCACACAAAGAAAGGGGACTGAATAATCTTCACACTGATACAATAACTACATAGGCTCAGAATTTGACGAGAGCGTGATTTCATCGTGTCGCGTCTCTAATATTATCTTATTAAGGTAGCTGTCATGTTTTTGGTAACCTCACATTTTCTGACCGTAAGAAAAAGATGCAAGATGACATCAAAGTGACATTTTTTACAGCAATAAAGGGAACACCATCATCATTTTTACTTCCAACAACTATACAATGACAACGACAACAATCGAGTACAATCAACAGTTGCCAGTCAGAAGGTGACATATGTCGGTTTTCCACTAAATCGAGTTATTACTATCGCATAAAACCGTAAGTGAAACATGTTCGTGTGAGAAAAGGTTTCAGCTAGCCTGACTGTAACCAGAGGCATTGCAAAACAAAGAGACGCGGGACGACTCCTCGCCACTGGTTAAAATCAGGATAAAAATCGGTAAAATTGAACTGTTTAACGCATAAATCTATGTATTTACCTCACTACGTTGTGTGATGTTCTTATAATCTGCTTATAAGAGCAATATTTTCTTATTCAGAGGTGACTGCCTTATCAATTTCTGCAGTATAAAAAGATCGATATCAGACCACCTTCATCACATTCAATCCCCGTTACACTGTTCCAGTCCAGCGACTGACCACTAATTCTGACTGGCCATGAGATAACAAGGAAAACAATAGCATATGATTTGAGAGAGGAAATCAACGGTAAAAGACTTTAAGTCGTGTGCTCAAGAGTCTGTAGACTTGATAAAATCATGAACTTGAGATGTTTTAGCCCTCCAGATTATTGTATCTGGTATTCAAGAATTTCACCATTAGCATTTTGATGGATGAGATAAATACGCATCAGTGGGTCTGCCTCGATTTGTGCTCCGCGTGGACACGGAAGCCTAGCAGTAACCGACTATGGTTTATATAGATAACAGAATGGGCTTCTAGTAGTCTTGGCGTAATAAATATGGAAAAATGAATGCTCTTAGTGTGGAAAATACAGGACAAAGGAAATCTTTTCTTTGACTACAGCAAACGAAAGGGACGTGCCAAAGACAGCACTGTCACTCGATGTCGGTAAGCTATTGTTGGCACGCACGCAGAAAAGAACTTCATTGCAAGCTAGTCGGTGCGTCTTCTATCTCGTCAATGTTTTAAGCACGAAATATTGAGACCTATTTAGAATGGGTTATTTCATCTGTAGAGTGCTGTCACTGACCTCAAAGTCACAGAAATTGTCCTGTTCCAGCGCCAAGAGGAAGGCGTCAAATATGTCTGTGTGATCTCCCCACTCTGGGGACTGGGTCAGCTCAGGCAGCACGTCCCTGCTGGTGTGAACATCGGAGCCCAGGAAGGCGATGAGGGCGTGGTGGAAAGGGTTGTGATGCTCCTCGTTCCTAGTTTAGTGATAAGCAAGATGATGTTAACAAATATTGCTTAATGCTATTTCACCTAGGATGTGAACCAAGTCTTACAGATTAATACATCTTCCCAATAGATCTCAAGGAAACAGAAATTACTGAATGATGTGCGATTCAGTTTCACAACCAATGCTCAATGTTCAGGATAAAACATACGGAAGAGTGTTGAGAAAGATGACTATCATTCTACGCATTCTGTTTTCGTGTGTTAACACATGTATATGTCTATATTAAAGATTAGAGAGAGAGAGAGGGAGAGAGAGAGAGAGAGAGAGAGAGAGAGAGAGAAAGACAGGAGGAGAGAGAGGATAAAACCAGTCACATGCTGACCAGGAAGAACACCATAATAATATTTTAACACCTCAAAGAAAATAAAGCCAGAAGCGAGAAAAATAAAACAAAGTTATGAGATAAAACTACAAGAAAAACTCACAAAACGAAAATAAGAATAAAAAAAATAACAAAGAAACAAAAAAAGAGTCAATAACAACAACAAAAGCAATAATAAATTATATTTGAACTGCAGTTAAAGTAACAACATGCTTAGCTCTATCGGAGGTGTTGGGCATCAGCAGCTGAGTACTTTGGGGAGGAGACTGGAAATACTGTTAGTGGTTCTAACTTACGTGTGAGGATCCACATACTTCTCCTCGGCGGCCAGAGCAGGGATGGTGCTCTTTGGCTTGGTGTAGTCCCAGTAAGGAATACCGATATGCGAGCCACGGCGTCTCAGAGCGTCCTCAACCTGGATAGGCAAGGATGTCAGTAAAAGTTACGAATTATTATCTGCTCGTTTCCTCTGCTATCTCTCATTAGAGTAAATTCACAAAGTAAAGAAGTACACCAATCATACACGGCAAACACATAGAAAATTGAACATTCTAACACTTAATATGAAAGTGGAGCCAGATTTCAAAAGCCCAGCGATTCTTATTCAAATTAAATTTAAGCTGTAAGAAGAACTTGTTATGCTGACATATTTTGTCATTTTGTCTCCGAAATCAGAAGAACAGGTATAGATCTTCCAGATATCATGCAAATGATTTATTAATGGCGTGAATTAAAACGCCAAATCTAAAGTTCATCTTAAATTTTAACCCCATTCCTAACTTTGATTCGAACCATTTATCAGCTTTGCTTTGTGAATCAATTCACGATGAAGAAGTATATTCAGGTACACAACAGTCTTCTCCACCGATGTATGCAGTTCAGCCGTGAAAGGTGGCATGTTCTATCGCTTACTATTTTATATTGATACCTGCAGCACGAATTGACATAGCAGAGGTAACGGCAGAGTTGAGAGATGGTCATATAAAGTTGAGAATGGATTCCCAACCTTTGTTTCTTATGTTTAATTCCAGTAACTTTTACAATAACGCTATCCGAAACACTAACATTTTAACATAATCCTTATTTGAAATCTAATATGTTGACTCTTCAATTTAAACTTTATCCTAATCTCTAATAATCTTAACCCTGAAACTAGCGCGAACACGAAGTATTTGCTTGGATATGTGAAATGGTTATCGTGCCATGTCATTTCACAGATTTGAAATTTACTTATTCGTCGGGGCATTTTATGCTGACATTTTGCAGCCATGTTAACTCAGCTGCCCAGTCGGATAGATCTTACCTGTACGACGAACAGCCTGTGCCAGTGAGGGAAGGTAGGCATGCCGTGGATACAGCAGGCAAATCTGTTCTTAGCTGTGGGATTAGGACATTTGCCGGGATCACCATGGAACTCGGCAGTAGCTTGGTAGCCGTCCACGCTCTTGTCATTCTGAGGAGTGAGAAAAACAATGACAATAATACTGAGGGAGTTGACTATTGTTATGCCAGTAATTTTTAAAATGGATTCGGCCTAAATGCGACGCAGTTTCATTATTGTACTGCATTTCGTATTGCGTCTGCCATTTCTCTTATGAGGCCTGTACCAAATATCCATAAGTAAAGCAACAACAACAACAACAGCAACAACAACAACAACAATAACAACAACAACAACAACAACAACAATAACAACAACAACAAAAAGCAACAAACAAATAAACAACCAAACAGATAAACACACAAACCGAAAACTCCAAAGGTAAGCAATACGTCAGGGAAAGACACACAACATGACACTATTTCATTATTAAGAATTTCCTTACACATAGAGTGCATAACTATTTGATAAAAGTCGACAATACAACTGTCAAAGTGCATACCTTAGAAACCAGAGATTCATGGATAAAAACTGGAAGCAAAGAGCGCACTTGGAAAAACAAATGATATATCACATGCCACAATTACTGACTTGACCGTAAGATACTTATGTAACTCTAGTGATGGACTCGGTCTACAATCCCTGTTATAAAAAACTGACGCGTAATTCTGTATATAAATTGATCAACAAAAATTCAGTTGCAAACCTGGAACTTCTCCATGGCTTCTCTCAGCTCCAGAATCTCCTCTCTGGTCAGTCTGTCCACGCTCTTACGGACGACCACGCTCTCATGGTGCTCGTACACGTGGCCGACCACATTGTGAGAGATGGGAGCTGGGAGATCGAGTTAAAAATACTCAACTGGAATGCATGTCTATGTTTTTCTTTCTTTCTTTCTTTCTGTCTTTCTTTCTTTCTTTCTTTCTTATTTCTATTTCCTTTCTTTCTTTCTAGCTGTCTCTCTGTTTTGTTTGTTTGTTTCTTTTTTTCCTCAATGCACATTTCCCCGATCTTTATTCCGCCTCCCTCCCCCTCTGTTTGTCTTGATTTTTTTCCATTTCTCTCTTTTTTTTTTTACCTTGCCATTTTATTCTCTTATCTATTCTGATTACTTCTGTTTTTTAACCTTTTAGTATAATATTAAATACATATACATGAAATTAGACAACGAACAAGCGAACAAACCAACAAATAAAACAAGAGCATAGAAATTATACTTGGTATTAATCTAAATGCACATTGAACGCTCATTTATGATGAAGAATATGAGGCTGACGACAAAGATTAAATCACTCACTGTCAACTTTGCCTGAGGCAGGTCTGTAGGACACATAGGGCTCTGGGAGCATGTCGGAAGACAACTGGGTACCATTAACACTGTACAGTTCGGCCTTGACCCAATATTTGCCGTCTAGTTCCAGGCCCAGGTCTAGCACAGTTTTGGTGATCTCATAGTAGTAAGGTCTGCTGAACTGCCATGCCATCTCCAAAGGACCGCCCAGGATAAAGAAATCGCCGGCAGGCTCGCAATGACTTTCATGCAAATCGTCACCTGGGACACACACCTGTTGGAAAATATTGAACGAATTTTAATGTAAAAATCAATAAGTTAGCATGCATTTCCATTCTTATTCATATTTGAAGTATCTTTATCGGCGAAATGATTAAAAACGTCTTCAGAGAAAACGCACAAACCCTGTTTCAATATTGGAGATACAATGGTTGAAACAGCTCGACATACTTTATACCTGCCCGAAGAATATACATGTTCTGTATACTAATAACTTTGATGGTTACATTAATGATATAGCCAGCTACTCTACATAAAATTATAATTCATTGACAATATTAGCAATCTCTGGTACTCAGACATTGAAATGTAGCACAATTCCTCTTAGGTGCTGCCAACGTTGATCAAGTCATTGTAAGAAAACTTATCAGTCTTTGTCTATTTCTATTCACCCATCTATGTTTCTTTTACTTTTGTTTGTGAGCATCTTGGGGGTTCCATCAAATTTTATGTAGTTTCAATAATTTCTAAATTTAATACACCTAGCTGCCGCAGAGTCGTCACCAGTAGTTATGAAGCACCGACCTTGACCCTGACATCAGCAGAGACATGAATGCCATGCAGACGGAAGGCGGCGAAGGCTCGGTCATGTGACTTTCTCTCGTTCAGCATTCGCTCGATACCATAGATGTCCATGCCGTCCAACGTCAGATTGTCATATCTAAGAACAGGAAATGTCCTGTGTGTTAACACTCTGAGAGCTAGGAAATCTTAGACGAGGAAATATACTTTCTGTTCTTTGAAATAAAATCATAAAAGCTTACTTGTGACATGGGCCACTTGTTTCAGTAGTTGAGAAAAAGTAACTCATTTATACATAATAGGTGACAAAACTGATTGCATGCAAGTCTTGAAAAGGTTACATTTCTACCGCTCAGTGAGTCATATCATGTTCATTGAAAACTAGTTTCAATCTGAAGTAATATCAAATTGCTTTAAAGTTGTGTCAATTTCAAAGAGGTTAATATCAAACTGGAAAACCTGGTGAGAACATTATTTCTATAGCCATTTCTTATTTTCATAAGATCCGATCATCTTTTTATGCACAGAAAGGATAAAAAATTCAGAAGAACCCGCCCCATGCACAGAAAGGCTCAATTCAGAAGAAGCCGAGCCACAAATATTGTTCTTAGTGTATTTTGTCTGTATAAAAGGCAGTTATGTCTGTATCAATGCAGGACAGGGTGATTGCCTTTTAAACATTGATGCATGACAGGGCACACGAATGAATAATTAGGGCTGGATCTTACTTGTATCCAAACTTGGCGTGGTCTGTGGCTGTGTAAGGTTTGGAGTTTTCCCTAGTGACGGGGAAGGGGTTCTCAGCCCTGTCGAATGGCTCCAGAGGGGTCTGGAATCCCTTGATATCACACATCTCACACTCGCCTGTACATCCTGGACCTGTGTGTGAAAAGTGAAGAATAGTTAGACGTATCAGAAGAATGAATAAAATTGCCAAAGCTTATCATAGGTACATAGACGCTGTATACCAGAAGACCTGTATAATCAAAGCTTAACATGATTCTTTAGGACTCTGTACATCTACTTTATATTCAATTGAAGGATTCCGAAAGAACTGAGCGTTTATTACATACAACAACTAATCGTGGGCGTTATAGAATCAATTTGTTTCTGAGGCAATGCTTTTTTCAGTCTTCCTAGCTGTAATGCCATTCACGATATTTTTGTCCGCATTTAAGTGTGAATGTATCTTGTTTATGACATATCTCATCAGCTGTGAACAAAATGTCCTTTTGAGGAAAGATAAAGTCTATCTTATCTTATCTTATTAATACTATAGAATAATATCCACAAAAAGTTCTATACTAGCGCAAGCAATTCTGCAAGAAACATTAAACGGTATAAGAGGGGCAGACAGGCTTAGAAAACGATGAACTTGTATAATAGTATAAACCAACGGCGACAAGATGAAACGGCGGAATTTAATTGTGGACGTCTTTCCACATCGTCGCGGACTAGGAAGGAAGATAACGTTTAATTAAGATGGCAACTATCGGAAACTTTAGAAATATATCAGTATTATTTTAGTTTGGAACCTCAAGAAATGCAGACACCTTACCTTTGTTATACTTTGCAAAAGCATTCTTGATTATCAGAAGTTAAATCCAAACAAGAAATAGTAATACTAAAAAAGTTTTAAGATTTGATTCAGCTTTAAAACAATCACATCATCGGAATAATTATCACCTCTATCATCAAGTGAGTGTGACCTACTGACCTGGTGTATGACCTCTTGACCTCTGGATGGCCTCGTAGATGGCGTAGATCCTGTCGACGTTGGAGTGGTGCAGGAAAAAGATGGGGTCATAGGCGGTGTATTCCAGGTGTGACATGGAATATTTGTTACGTCCTCCAACCAGGAAGTGAATAGTGTTGTGGGCCACCTCAAACTGCACTTCGAACTGGCAGTAGTTGTGATACTCCAGGGCGTTCATCACTTGCTCAAACAGATCAGTGTGCTTGCCTGTCTCCACCTGGTACCGGTTCGGAATGAAGATAAAGTATGAGTATGAAATCGTTGTAATGCACAATGATAATCAATCGATGCAAAATTAACATCAGTTAAGGTCCTGAGGAAGAACTTTCGTCCACACCCTATAGATCCGATCAAAACGCAGAAAACATCAGTGTAAGCATATAAGCATACAACATTTTTATTTGAAGACATGAAAAACACAACACGAAGTTTAAGTCACATAGAACTGATTTGGAGAAAATGGGCAAAAACTTATGGACTTAGCCCTGTTTTTTTTTTTGGTAGCATGTCCCCCTTTCAAACACGAATTTCTCGGCCGTGAAGGGACCTTGCCTGTCGTCAGAGCTGCTAATAAATGACTCTTTCACGCCACCTTCTATTGATACATGGACCTCTATTTTTAGAAAAAAACTGGAAATATGACTTAATCTTGGTGTTGTTTTCAAGTCTTCACACAGGAAAATAAAGTCGCAGAAAAATAAAAAAAGATGACAATTATTTAAAAAAACAAATGACCATGTTATACTGGCAAGTAGAGGGAGAATTCAGATCTGGGCGAATGGCCCACTCTTTGGTTTAATTTTTGACTTAAGTTCGCAGAAAGAAAAGGGCTGGATATCACAAAAGTACATCTTGAAAACAACTCAAGACAACAAAAGTATGTGAAAAGGTCTGATCCAAGTGTTTTATTTCGCCAATTCAGATCTTTGTGCCTTCACATACATTAGCCTGACTTGGGATACATTAGTCTGACCAAAAAAAAAAAGCTTTAACATTTCTGATATTTTCATATCAGACCTTCAATCTTTAAATACTGAAGATATTAAGATGATAGATTCAGAATCTAAGTACGGATTGGTATTGTCACCGGCCCACAAATTTCAGACAACGTACCTGCTGGAAAAGCCTGGAGTCGACTGCCCTGGCAGTGTGGTGGATCTCCCCGCCCACATCAATGTCTCCCTGGTACCAGACGTTCCTCTCAGCCTTGCCGCCTCGACTGTCAGTGAACAGCTTCTGGCTGACCAGTTTTGGCAGGTGGTGCAACGGCTGGGTCCAGTCCCAGTAGGGGATACCGATGGACAGGCCTAAACAAGATGAAGGAAAGAGTGATATCGATATGTGAAAAACAAACCGGCCTCCCTCAGATATATCAAGCTCACTGTCTGAAACTTTGTCTGAATTGCCAAAGTTTTAGAGTGGATTATACCGCGTTCCTCCCTTTCTTCAGTCAACAAATATCCCCGCTTCCCTCTCTCCCAATTGTTTAGGAATAACGAAATTCTAATCAGGAACAGTTCAGCACAAGACTGTTGTCGATGTTGTCTTTTAACAACAGAATATATTTAAAAAAATAACAATGGTGTAGCACAGAACTATCATAAACGAATGTGGAGCTTGATAGAAAATGGAATTAGTTATTCCATATATCCAAAAATTTGGGTTTCCTTCCATAGAATGGCAAATTTCGTGCAAGTTAGTCAGCCTCATGGATGTTGTGAGAAGCAATGTCAATACTTGAGACTGCAGGTCCCAAGACAGTCAAAACAGATTAATAAAAATCAATCAATCGATCAAACGACAGACAGACAAATAGATAGATAGATAGACAGATAGATAGATAGATAGATAGATAGATAGATAGATAGATAGATAGATAGATAGATA
>JBCEWB010738073.1:0-16848 GCA_039654565.1 Peronia peronii | reverse complement strand
CCTGGTTTGATTTTTGCTTCAGCTTTCACTTACGAAAACTTTGAATGCGATTTTCTCAATACGCTACTTTTTTTCACAAAAAATCAAACTACACATTTATTTTTTAACATTTTTGCTTGAAATTTTGCATGCAGCTTGTTGTAACAATAACAAATAAAAGTATGCATGGAAATTAGGATGTGTTCCATAGATTTGAAGATACAGTGGATGAAGTCCGAAAAAATCTTGCAAATTATCACTTTCCGAATCAGGCAACATTGAAAATTCCATAAAAAAAAAAGTTTTCATCAAATCACAAAAACAATGCATACTTTTGTAGATCTTGTTTCAAACAACCCGACTACATATTTTGAAAGTGATATATTGAATTTTGATGGAGGAGTTACATTCTAAAACTTCACTATTTATCTATATTGAAAAATCCAAGATGGTGGTGTTACCAGGGCAACCAATGCTTTGAATTTTTTTTCAAAATGTTTTTTCTTCTAATTTGGCCATGTCTGACATAGGCAAGATGCTCAAACTCAATATTTCTCATGCATTTTGAAAATGACCTTCAGGTGCATGCTGCCCCTCCTCTTAAAATTTACCTCTATGAAATCTTAATAATGTTGGGTTCAAAATACCAGTTTTTCTTATAATAAATATCTGTTTTTTTGAATGCTCTAATTCAGGAAACAGAACACTTTTTCCTGTCTTTAATTTCTCCTTTTTTTTTTTTTTTGATCAGTGCTCATCAAATTCACAAAAACACACACAGTACTACATATTATCTCCATTGTTTATTTTTATGATAAATAAAGGATGTTATAAATGTGTTATGAATCATGCAATATATTTTTTTCAGTCATACTTTCTTTCAGCTTGTAAGTTGCATTGCAAAATATCTCTATTTTCTTCTTAACTTAGATCTGTGATTTTCTTACATTGTGGGTGTTTTCACTCCTCAGAAACATGCTCCATTTACACCTAATGATGTCCATTTGTCGTATCTGCCCTTGGCTCATGCCTTTGATCGGTCAGTGTGTGTAAGTAGATAAAACCAAATAAAATTGTTATCAAAGTATTTAGAAAAGAAATAGCAATTGGTATTGAATCAAATGAGTTGTTATTTAAAGGAATCGGAAGACTTATCAAGTGACTAAATATTGTAACAAAGAAATTATTCAGATTTCATTGTCAGAATTGTATTGTTCTTCTGTTATGAGATTGTGTTAATTGAAGAGAAGACAGTTTTAGCTCACTGTGTTTGAAAAGCTGTTGTTGAATTATGTACACAGAAACAGTAAACCATACTTGACAAAGATAATATGTTTTTGGAGCTACAACTATGCTCATGGATATATCATTTAACGTGAATAGGGATTTTTTAAAGTTTCATCGATGTCTGCTTGAAAGTGGTTAAATAAAGAGATGCTGAAAATAGAGAGATCCTTAAAGTGTCAGTTCAGAAACTGCTGAAATGCCTGCAGTTTGATAATGATAGTTATTCATATTCAAGACATGACAGTTTAAACATAATACACAGCAGACGAATATCTTGTTTTTGTATTGTATGGTATGTTATTTGGAAAGTCATTCATACTCAAAATATAATGAGTGTATCTTTAAGCAGATTGGCCCCTTGACATATATAGGGTTAGTATAAAGAGTTGATGGTCAGAATACAGTTATTGAAAGTAGAGGACATATCCTGATATTTCTCACAGATGCTGATATTAGTGTCAGGTGGAAGGATTGGTTATTACAGCAGAGATCCAACTCTGATCATGGATGACTTGGCTGCCTTAAGACCAACAATCTTCCCCAGTGTGCCACGCTTGTATAACAGAATTTATGATGCTGTAGGTATTGGTGGCAATTAATTATTTATTAGTGCTTGGAAAGTTTATAAGTGAAATGACACCTGATTGGAAAGCCAGCATGTAAAAAAATGAATGTGTTCAGCTTGTATAGGACTTGTGTTGGAAGTTGATTTAATCTTTGATTTCCATATAGTAGTCTTAGATATTGTATGTAATACTAGTTTCACATGATTAGCTTGTGCAAAGACCAAAAAATTAAATGATAAGAGATCTCTCCACCTCTCAGTTCCTCTTAATGAAAGACAAAGTGCACAGAAAAGGTCACCTTGATAAATACCAGAAATTAACATCTTCAAACACTATGGCAAACTGTTTAGCTGCAAATGCTATCAAGCTGCTAAAGGAAGTGTGTTGCAACAGGTTCACTGTGTTTCTGGAGATCTTACATATTGATCCTGAATCACGAGAGTATGTAGCTAACGTGGAGCACTGCTGCATTTCCAAAGGAACTGTATTTTCCACTCAGGAAATGCCTAATTTATCTGTGGCAGAGAAACATTTTATGTGCACAGAGAATGCTGGCAAAACCTTCGGCTTTCATATCCCAAATGAACTTACCAGCCATCATGGATTGTACAATTCCAACCAAACTACTTACTACTGCATCTGTTATTATCAACTTGAATTTATTTTCTTTGCATATATAATGAAATGATCTGATCTCAGTTGAAACAGCCACTCCAACATTCAGATTCTTTGTGGTGTGGGAACCCATCAGCAGCTATTGTCTTTTCATAAAGAACAACTTTTGTGGTGCAAATGGCAGCACTGGAATATAATTGATAACATTTGAGGATAGAAACCATTGGTTGGCACTCATCCTTTAGGTCAAGAAATGGCTTGCCAAAAAACATACACCTCATTGATATCTATGGGGGAAAGAAAAGAAATTACTTGATTATCTTATCTTCAGCATTTGCAGTAAGAAAAAATGGAAGTAAAGTTAACATTGAGCTCTATATACTTAATAGTTGAGCAAGAGATGAGTTGATTCTGACCAGTTACTAATCATGCATCAAGTCAAGTTCAATTTCCAATCTCTCTCTCTTGCTGTCTCAAATTGTAAAGTGTTTTATTCTGAATACTCACATTTGTACTACACGTTAAGTACTTTTACAGTCTTCTTTTTTTTTTTTTAATGTTTTTATTTTTTTTATTTCAGGGTCACACTAGTGAATCAGGCATTTCACAACATAATGAAAGATTAGTAGCATATACATAACAACAAAGTTATTTCTCATGAGTTCAGGTTTATCAGAATTTCTGTCGTCTTTCTAGAATATTTTATTAAAGAATCCAGTGTGAGGTTAATGTTTTAGGTATGATTGTTTTGGTTACAAACTCACTGGTTTTCAAATGTTATGATTAATAAGGTAATATTTCTTTTATAAACATCTTAACTTTGCATTTGTGTTCAAATTATTTTTCAGGTTATGGCTGATGTTCAGCAGTCAAAGATTAAATCTACATTATTAAAATGGGCTTTGGAAAGTAAATCAAAAGAAGTAAACAGGTAAATAATACTTCAGAAGGAGACATTAATAGAATATCATGATAAAATGCAGCATCTTTATTAAAGGGTTGTATAGAAAAAAATTTGATTTGTTTTTCTGAGTGTTTTTGGACAAGATACTCATAGTTTTACTGTACTTCTTTCACCTGGGTAGTATGACACAAAAGCAGTGTCAATAGATCATAAAAGTAATAGTAAAAAAAAAAAACAAGCTGAATGTGTGATTTAAAAGAAATCTAAGTTGTTTTTTTTTTTTTAATAATTCTGAACTGAAAGGGTTGTATAAATGTAAAACTTCATTGCCCATAAACATTATGGATTCAGTGAATGTAAATAGTATATGTACATTCTTTGAAATTATTAAATCATGTAACTGAAGCGGATCATTGAATCCGGAGACAAATTAATATATGTACAGTATAGTTTTAGTTATTATTTCATAGGGGAGTGATGATACTCCATTTAGTTTTGGTCTCTGAAAAAAACATGGAGGATTTTTAAAATCTGGGTCTCAGAGCTCAAGGAAAGTATTATTACTCGATTATAGGTTTAAATTGTAAAATACATAGAAGGACAATAGTTTTATTAATCACTGCAAATATGTTTAGCATGAAATGTGGCATATTCTGCAAGCTTTCATTCAGCCATTTCCAAGCAATAGTTCAACCATCAGACTGGGTTTTTTTTTTCCAGAATGATCATCAGACGTGACAGCTTCTGGGACAAGTTAATATTCAAGAAAATTCAAAACAAACTTGGGGGACGAGTGCGTGTACTCATTACAGGATCAGCTCCTTTGTCTCATGAAGTTATGATGTTTCTGAGATGTGCATTTGGATGTATTGTAAGCTTCATGTTATTTATGGTTAATAAAACAGATATATATATTTTTAAAAAAAAAGGGATAAAAATGTTTCATATTTGAATGAAAAATAGGATTCCAATTCAATCTACTGAAAAAGTTGTTATGTACTGACTAGTCATATGATTGTTAATGAAATAAGTTAAGAATCTTTTTTCATGATCACAGATTATTAT
Source organism: Peronia peronii (assembly GCA_039654565.1). Classification (NCBI taxonomy): domain Eukaryota; kingdom Metazoa; phylum Mollusca; class Gastropoda; order Systellommatophora; family Onchidiidae; genus Peronia; species Peronia peronii. The sequence goes on along the minus strand of JBCEWB010738073.1, from coordinate 12,432 downwards.
TTGCAGCATGTTTTATTTTTGTGGAATGATTTATCATATTAAACTGACTGCAATAATCAATAAATAATATTATGCTCACTATGAACTGATGTATATTGGTATGTGTGGAAACAGGCTGAGCTGTATTGAGACATGTAGTGGAGTAACATGGATTTTAAAAACAAAAGAAATATTCTGTGTATCAGATGTAATGCATAGGTCAAGAATGACGCTTTGCTTCTAGCTGTTATGAATTGCTCAACAGGAGCAGAAAGGAAGAAGAGCTCGCTACAATAGCCAGTTCCATTGGTTTTTCTTCACATTTTATTTTGTCTGTTGAGCTGGAAATCTACTCATATTACACCTTTTCATTATCTTCCCTCTGTCATTCTGTGTTTCTTGTAAAGTCATATATCATATATTTAAAGATGTTGGAAGGATATGGTCAAACTGAAGCTGGTGCTGGTATTACCTTCAGTATTGTTGGAGATACCACAACTGGTGAGTTACTTTCATCAGTGATTTACAACTAGCTTGCTAATATAACCTGCTGAGGGAAACTTTTCTATTCATTGAAATTCAATTTAAAGTTGAAAACAGTTGCAATATGTCAGATATTTACATCAGAGAAAAAGCTTAATTTGAAATCATTTGGTTCTTCTTTAATTCTGTGTCAGGTGTTATTTAGTTTTAAGAAAAATCCAACTTTTTAATCATTTGTTTCTTTTTACAGAACCAATTACAACTGATTTTACAATAATGATGAAAAGAAAAACTGTTAATGTTATCTTGTATGTTATGTCAACCTGTGAAAAAAGCATTGTGCAAGGATCTGTTTTGCTGTGATAATTTTGCTATGGAGCTCTTGCAGATATATTTCCCAGAAATTGTTTTATCAGTTCTATATCATCAGTGAATCATATTTAGTTTTCTAATTTAAAAAAAAATAATTTTATTTCTTTGTCCTCCCTTTAAAATCACAGACAGTGTTGGTACTCCTTTGCCTGGATTGCATGTCAAACTGGCTGATGTTCCTGAGATGGAATATTATGCCAAAAATAACATTGGAGAGGTATTAATATTAGAAATTACTAGAATGTAGTTTTTAGATATCATTTATTATCAGATTTTGTTTACTTTCTTGATAAATGACATTTTGTTTTCTGCCTGCTGTAAAAACTCCAGATAAAATAATATACTCTGTGAATTCAAGACAACTTATTTGAGATAAGAAATTAACATTTCTGTGAACTGATTTCTGATTTTGAGTTATTATTGGTTATGGAATTTCATACTCAGACAACAAAGGGAAAATGCATGCTTGGTAATATCTAAGAAGCTGCATTTGAAATAGGACTAGAATGCTTTGTTGGTTTTATTAGTTTTAAGAACTAAGTTTCATAAAACTAATAACACTATTAATGTACTTTAATCTCTTTTCAAATGCTATCTTTTAGATATAAGCAGACTTTAGATGTGTGCTAAAACTTTTTTTGTGCTTTTTTGTGTTGTGAGATATGAATTGAGATTATGGAAGCTAAAATATATATTATAAAAAATAACTGAATTTGTAAGTATTTTGCAAAATACAGTGTTTGTCATGTATTCTGTCAAAATGAGATAAATTTTACGCAGCTTTGTAACTGAAATGATAGGTAAAACTTACTACCACAGATTTTCATATTATTATGTTACTGAAAGCATGTGACAATTATAATAATGGCATTTCATCAGAGTTATCAAGAGGATCAACAGTGCTTTTCAATATCACTATTACATCACCACCAAAATAACAGAACCTTAAACCAATCGGTGATGTACCTAACAGAGATTAAGTAAGAAGAAGAGAAATTCAGGGGCAGCACAGGCTCATGAACAAAAACAACCATTTTTTAGTATATGAAATCCAATTTACATCTAGCTTTCAACATACTTTCCAGACATAGACTTTCAAGAAACATCAATTTTATGCAGTTTTAATTTAAATTTCTTACTTGAATATGAGTTTAGAGCTAAATGAATTACCACAAATTTATTATTTTGTGTTGTCATGTAGCTATTTCTTTAGACATAAGCCTATGTGGAAAGCAATTCAGCGATACAAAGGGCCTAAATGTAAAATATGCATATAAAGGAGTATTGAATAGTTAATACGGATTATTGAAAGTGAAATTGCTATTCATTTAAAAGGGAAAAAAAAAAGGAAAGATAGAAACATTTTTTTTCATTCATTTTATTTAAGAATGAAATAAAATTAATTTTTGTGACAGGTGTGTGCTAAAGGAGACACGTTGCTCACAGGCTATTACAAATTACCTGATAAGACTAGAGAAGTACTAGATGAGGAAGGCTGGCTTCACACTGGAGATGTTGGCATGTGGCTTCCAGTATGTTATGCTCTTGTAGCATGTTGCAAAACTCTGATTCTCTGATAATGTTTTCTCGGTCCTCAATTACTCTTTGTCCAAGGTTTTGCTTAACATGTGCTTAATAGATCTTGTTATAAGTGTTATGGAGAGTGTTCATCTTTTTGGTCTGTTTCTTCTTTTCATAATATTTGAAAATTTATTTATAAGAGCTTTTGTAGAAATAAAAATTTATTGACAATTCTTTTTTACTGAGAACTTATCAAGAACAAAACAGAAATTCCTTTCCTCCATTAGCAATATACATTATGTTGCCACAATTTTCTTGAGTCTGCCTTGTTCTGATGTTATTCATGACATTTCAGACTGTAGGTGTGTTTATGAATATTTATTTCCCTGAAAATGAACATTTATCATAAAAAGAATAAAGTTATGCAACTGATTTTATCAATACAATCTATAAGCATATCAATTTTATGCTATCCTATCCTTTTCTCCTTAGAATGGCACCCTCACGATTGTTGATAGAGTGAAACACATCTTCAAGCTGTCCCAGGTAATTTCAATGTTTTCAGTGACTGCTTTGTGACTTATTAGCAGAAATAAGTTGAAATAAGTCCATCACATGATAAAGACATTTACAGATACCATTTGTAGATTCGTGATTGTTGAATTGGAGAATTCAAGTTTCAAATCTTCAAATACAGTGATCTCTTCCTAAAAGCCCAGTCACCGGGAGGCAAAAAAAGCGGGCTTTTAGGTAGAAGGGCTCTTAGGCAGATTGAAAACTTATGCAACCCATCTAACCACTGTCCTGACTCCTACAATCATTTTCATTAATTAAAGTTTTATCTATATGAATAACAACAGTAATTAGATTTAACAGTTCCTAGTCTTTCTTAGTGTATAATTTCATCAATAATGCCCAGTGTTAAAACATCGAATAGATTTCTACATGACAGTATCACTGTTGAATGAAGACATGATATGGCTGTGTTACCTTATGGATATTTGCACAAGTGACTCAAGTGTTTGAAACAAGCCAGACTGACCAAAGTAGGAAAACAACTGACCAGTCAGGGGACTTAAAATATTCCTGCTTATACAGAAAGTGAATCATAGGTACTGCAAATGTTGACAGATAGAGGAATAGTACGGCTAGTCCACGCGTGGCCGGATTATGCAATCATACATCAACAGTCACTTTCCCCTCCTCATATTTCAGTTCTTTCCATCCCCTCCCTATTTTACTGCACACCTATCATTGTGTGTTTCTCTCAAGTGGACAATCTGATGTGAAATTACACTGTGAGTACGGTACTCATGTATCCTGGTCCAGTACTGGACTCTTAGGCAGATCTTCATTTGGGAGCAAGTTCTTAGAGGGGTGAATTATAGAGAAAAAATTTTGTCTAGCAGCAGAGGTGGGTTCTTTGATGGAGCATTTAGCAACTTAAAGGAAGATCGTAGGCATTTAAATGATATGAGAAATCCGCAAGACTGCAATAGCAGTACAATGAATTTTAGCAGAACTCAATGGGTCTTTTATCTGAATTGCCTTGGTTATGAAGCATGCCGATGCTCTTTTTCTTTTTTTTTCAGGGTGAATATATTGCACCTGAGAAAATAGAGAACATCTACAGAAGCAGTCCATACATTGCACAGTGTTTTGTGGAAGGAAGCAGCCTGAAAGTAAAGATAAATGTATTTGTATCAAAATTGTTTGTATTAGGATGTGATGTTATGACAACCTTCCATCTATTGGAGAAGCAGGAACAACTGTTGGAAATATTTTGAAGTTTTTCAAAGCATATTAGCTAATGTTGCTCAAAGAAAAACTTTTAGACATGATTACAACAGGAGTGAAAACTTAACTATTAGTGTCTAATTGTAAATAACAAATGTGCAATTTAATTTGCTTATAAAATAAAAAAAAAGGAAAAGATTTGACACATTTCTGTCATTTATGATTCTCTCCTATCACAAACCACAGCAATTAAAACTTGCTTTTTGTTCTTTTGTCATTAGTCCGTTCTACTTTGATAAAGAATAGCTCATAGCTGAATTGTTTTTCCTCTCACATTTTAAGTCCTCTCACTTGTCAAGCCATGTTCCTGCAGATTATTTCTCATAGATCTTACAGTATTATCTGATTTTGTTTCTTCTTGGTAGATCCGATACTTTGATTTTCATTAATTTATCTTCCTATCCAGATATCTCACCTGGATTATTTTTATCATAATCACTTCGCACTTCTTTCAAAGTTTATGTAATATTTCACGTGAGTCACTGTCTTTTGCAGTGGTAAGTCAAGTGTCTTTCAGAAGTTCAGCTAACAAACAGTTGTTACTGCTAGAATTTATTTCTGTCAAATGCCATCAGCAAATAGAAACATGATAATATTGAAAGTCTTTTAAACTTGAGTCATGCAAAGAATCCTTAAGTCTATTTTAGTTAATTTTTTTTTTCAGATAGAACAATCACTAAAATGTCAAATCTTTTTCTTTTGTTCCAGTCACGTCTCATGGCCGTAGTGGTGCCAGATGCTGATTATTTAGCCAAATGGGCACCAAAGCATGGATATTCATCGGATGTTCATGAATTCTGCAAGAGCAAAGCAAGTTTCTTTCATTTCATTTAAATTGGTGGACTTGGCAAGTTTCACTAATGTGACAAAATATTGATCTTTCACCCTCACAATATTTACTCACTATTGCTAAGAATTTCTTATAGTACAGTAGAGTACTAATATAAATAACAGTTGCTGATGAAACAAATGGTTCTTTATGCCAGTAATTCTTTGTGTCATTGCACTTGCTCTCCCACACAACAAGGTTCATAGCATTTTAGAATCATATAAATCTTATTAAGCACTGCCTTACCTGATACCTGATACATTAAAAAAAAGTGAAGATTCTATTTTCATGTGATCCTTTAGCATCGTCAACAAGGAAGACTTTGCCAAGCCATATTTCTCACAAATGCCATTTTTTGAGAGACTGCCATGATCAACTTCACAAAGCACCTGATCACTTCTTGGAATTAATGTTGGAAGTACCTGACTGTATTTACAAGATCTACTAGTACAGATATTGAAACAATAAAACACTTCTTGCAACCAGGTTACTGTATGGAAGAAGGTTGAGACACAAGATTCAGGCAAATCAAAGCATGTGTTGAGAGATAGATCTAAAATCTTTTTTTTTTAGACTGTTGTGAGCATGGGGCAGTCCCATGAGCTCATCATTTCTTTATTACATTCCACTTTGCACTCGGCCAGGTCCATGGTCAGACTGAACACCTATTGTCGACCATGTCATGTGGGCGAGTTCATTACTTTGATCATAAAGAAGATGGAAAAACTGCCGAGGCATAATGTTTAGTTTGTTAGAACAATCAGTTTGTTCTTGGTTGTTTGCTAAACACATAAAAGATTAATTTAAATAGAGAAAGGGAAAACGAGGGCAAAAAATGTATTCTTTATTTCTGTCAATGTAATACCAAAGTGTTCATTACAAGTGTGCTCTACTCTATGTGATTAGCCAGTACAGTAAATGTGTAATCAGTAATAACACATAGAGTTTTGGTATATCACAATATAAGAAGAAGACAGCTACAATGGGTTTCCTTTTATGTGCTGCAAGTCCTTTCATATTCAAATTCAAGTTATTTCCCCCTTTTCAGGAAGCCTATAAGCTTGTCATGGATGACATGAAGATACAAGCCAAAAAGGCAGGCTTGGCTGGATTTGAGCAGGTGAGTTTAAATTTGACATCAAATTCACCAAAACAGTACTGCCACCACATTCTTGGATATTATTTTGCTTATGAAACATGTAAAGCACAAGGACTATAATTTATAAATGCTATCATGAGTCACATGTCAAATGTGTTGAGATTATAAGAGGCAACAGAGAAAAATTAGATATTGCATTGATCATGTTGATGTTTATATCTGGCCCTACAGAAAATTGCATTTCAAAATTACAAAAATTGCATTTGAAAAGCCAAAAATTGCATGCTGAAATCACCCAAAATTGCAAGAGAAACAAGAAAATATTTTATCTTTTGCAGATCACACTTTCTATGGTTTGATATACTGTAGTTACAGTTACAAAAGTATCCCTGAAAGATTCATGAAACATCCGACATTTGATTTGTAACTCCTTTTTCTTTCTGCTCATATTAGTGTCACTGCATTGGTATCCACTAGAGAGCTGTCTGACAGTCACAATTCTTTCACAACTAATAATGAAAATGACATTGCCAGTCATAGATCAGTTGGGGGACTGTAAAGAAAATTAAAACCAGAAACTACTTTGCACAATAGTTAACTTGCCACAAATTTGTTATGGAAAAAAAAATAATTTTTTTTTAAATTAGAAAAACAAAAAATTTAGAAATGCAGCACCTTGTTTTGGCAAAATTAGATTGAAAAAGGAAAAGCCAAGTTCAAATTTAGCATCTGCAAAATTTACAGTGCAAAGACACTTCCTTCGGACCAAGCCTACAAGTCAAAACACTAGATCTTGTCTAGATTTACGCACAGCTCGTATGTTTCACCTTCATTTAGCTGACTGAAATTCTGACAAAACACAGCTTAGCTGTAGATTTTGACAGCCTCTTTCTACTACTTGCCTGACACTCCATTTTCAGCAAAAATGTTTTCATCAAGTTTTAAATCTAGATCTATACCTAGATCGAGATCTAGACCTCATCTAGATCGAGATCTAGATCTACATCTAGCTTGATCTATCCAGTGGGCTTTGCAAAACAGCTGATCAGCATTAACGTAATTTTGAGTAGGGAACTAACTTCTGGTCGACGGCATTTGGTTTAGGACTGCCTGTTATTTTGAAGAATCAATCCATTGTCGAAGATCTCTTACTGAACAAGTAAATCCACCACACACACAACATGTATCTAAATCTACCACTCTCCAGCGTTACTGTCTAGAGATGATAAAAAAAATCAGCAATTTGAAAGGGGACACTACTCATGATCACTAGAGGTGTCATTGAACAAATTCGCCAGTTTCCCCTGAATTTAAAAGAAAAAAAGGGCAAAAATTGCCAAAAATTGGCGACAGAGTGCAAAATTGCGCCCACAACGCAGCTGGGGCAAAAATCACTGGCCATTTTCTGGAGGGCCAGTTATATAGTAAACTAATGATCATGGACTTTGTAGTCATAATCCATAGTGATATTCTCTGCCACTGCACAGTCCTTGGCAGCTTTATGCCATGTAAGCCTAGATATAATGAATGACTAGTGCATGTATTGCCTCAAAGAAGAAAGAGGTAGAAATGATGAAAGTGTGTGAGCATTTGTGGACAGGTATAAGAGTATGGGTTCACAATATTTTTGTAATCTTGGATTTACCTCAACTACCTTTTGTCTTTCAGGTTATGACTCTGCTGTTGTTCTCATTTGTTGAAACATGAAAATGGAAGAATGAATACATGTCATAATATAATATATTTTGGTCATCCCTTGCTCATTAACAGGGTTTTTAAACATATTTATTATTATTATTATTATTATTATTTTTTGTATATAACTAGGTTGTGGACATATATCTGGAACCGACCATGTTCAGTGTTGAGAGAGAGCTCCTTACTCCTACACTGAAGAACAAGCGACCAGCCCTCAGAAAGCTGTATAAGGAGGAAATAAATAACCTGTATGAGAAAAACCAATTGTAGAACTGTGAACCATTTTTGTTATCCCAGAGAACTTGATTGACTTCCAGAAGTAATTAAAATTTTCAGAGTAGTGACAAAAATGATGAAATGGAAATTGTTCACAGCTGTTTCAGACCCCCAAAATGGTACCCTTTAGTTGAACAGGGTCCCTGCCTTCTATTCACTGGTCTCAGATTTATGACTGTCTGTCCTGCCAATCCTCCTCTCCTGGGCTCAAAGAAACAGATCAATGGTATAGACCTGAATGTTTCAGCTTAAGGCTTACTTTTAAACCACTCTTTTTGCATTGTGGTCATACTGCTATAATTTATTCAGTTTTTAAAGTAGCATTGGAAAGTCTTCATTTTTCTCTTTTCTGTGGTATATTTTGATTCAAGCTGTGTTTGTTAGCATCTTCAATAATATCAGGTAAACTTACTGACTTGTTTTCATATTTTAAATTTTTTTTTACAAAATGGTGTTTTTGAAGTTTATTTTTTCACTTTATGAGGTTTTTTCAACAAAACCAGAACTGTGAGTTTTTAGAACAAAATCTGTTCTTTCTTAGGATACAAATTTCATTGATTATTCACGGTTTTTCATTCAGCTGGATTTTTTTTTCATAGTGTACACCCATTTTTGCCATCACTTTCAAGCCAAAGTTAGTGTGTGAAAAACAAACAAACAAAAAAATAGAATGGTAGGAAAACTTTGTTTGACTCAAATTGATGCTTCTTTATGCCATTTTTTAAAGCATTGTCTTCTCTCTGAATTAACGGAGGGGGAGGGGCAAGATTCAACTGTGTAAGGTTTGATCTCTTTAGATAGGTACACGTTGTGATTTTCTTTCAGTGGTTTGGCAGTCCTTTTTTTTATCCTTTGTAATTTTCAACTGCTCAGATATGGTATCTGGTTCTGTAAATTTTGATGCCTTTTCTTTTTCTTTTTTTTTTAAGATGAACACGTGAAAAAACTGCATTTTTTATGTAGAATTTGTGTACACTGAAGATGCACACACCAATACAGCAATTAGTGTAGTATGTATACATCATGAATGTTGTGTGTAGAATTGATCAGCGGGCCTATTGCACTTGCAATATTGCTGTCAGATGCAAAGTAATATAACATTGTACTGTTACAGTGTCAATTTACAAAGAAATCATGATACACGAGAGACTGATCATGAAGCAGGCAGTAGCGTGTAGACCAACAGTGTGTGTCTGTTGAGTACTGAGCTGTACTAGGTCATTAGATTACCAAAATCGGCTGTGTCCATGCAGAAGTTCTGGCTTTTGCCGGTTTCTTGATTTTCAGCTGTTGTTATTCATGTAATTTATTATTTAGCACATATAGCAACGGAAATGGGAATTTGAAATTTTGCCATCATTCCCAGTTTGTTGGTCCTGGTATTGTGAAACATGCTATTCCACTCTATATAAATGTTATAGCCTGAGCCACCTGGTCTCATCTTAGATAGACTGGCGTGGAGAATCACAGTAGACTGTTATTCCTCCATCATACCTTGTTGTCACTCCCTCCTCAGTTAAATCAGAGCATGAGTTTTTAGTGTGTGTATTTTATGCAGCATTTGTGGAGATTCAGGCTGTTGTTCACAACTGGATGGAGAAGATTGGTACACAGCTCGTCAGGCAGTGCCTGGATGCCTCATACAGAGTTACAGACTATGAAGAAGGAGACAAATTTTATGCACAATTTAAAATGGTTATGTCAGAAATCTGTTTCGCAGTTCATTTTTCATTCATCACAGTTTTCATTCAATAAATTTCATTCATCATGATAGAAAGTTGTTTTGCAAATGTCCATTTTTCATAATCACTGTTTTATGTCATGAAAATTGTGAAAGAATATGTTTACAGCTAATAAGAAAATGTAAATGCAGTTTCATTTTTGAATCACAAGTTTAGCATAATCTAAGAGACAGAGATATTTCATATAAGGGGACAAGAAAGACTAGTGTTGATGTTTTAGGGAGTAGGATATTGTTTTTTGGCCGGATGTACTCCAAGTGAGGAATTATTGTTGGGTGCTTTTTGCTCTCAAGTCCAATGCTATCGATAAGAAAAATTTGTGGGCAATGTTGGTGATTCCTTGCCATACAAAATATTGAAGATGCCACATTTGTAATAGAATCTCTACAAAATGTTGAAGATGCCACATTTGTAATAGAATGTCTATCAAAGGACATCTAACTTTCAGTTCACACAGAGCTATTCAGGTTAATTTGGGAATTTGTCATGCCATGTTTACCAGCACAAAATATTCCTATAGGACAGATAAATCTTTATGATTAAGCATTTTCTTCAAGTGACACACTTTATACTGTTCTCTTGTACTATCATTGTAATGACATGTTCATTTAATATTATGGCCTTTTATTTTGCATTATGTAAGATATAATAGGCTATGTCCATAAAGTGAGTTGATGTCAAGTATTGTAAGAACTGATTTTGAATGCATTAATTGGTTGAGGAAGGATGTCTAGTTTTGAATCTCACACATATACAGGTTCAGTCAATCTATGTGTGATCAAATTTTCTCCCCATCGGGTTCTAATTTTCATGTCTTGACAAACGCAATCGCTCTGTATTTATTTACCCATGATATATCCTGTAAGCAGCGAGAACAACTGATGGATAAATTAAATTAAAATGCATATAAAAATCAATCAAGGAACAAATGAATAATTTCATAACTCGGATCTGTGAGTAGGTAGTTCAGGGGTGAGTAAAATAGCAGATTCAAGTAAAAAGAATTATATTTCTAGGTCTCATGAAAAAAAATTCCATATACAATTTCATGAAGTCTTGTTTGAGGCCTAGAAAATTAATTTTGGTAATAAATTTATTGATTATGATTCCCAACTGATTGTTCATAATTTGAAAAAAAAATACATGTATGGGCTTTATGGGTACAGATCTACCTCTTGCAGTTTTAGCAACCATATTTTTTGTGAGCCTAAGATATGGAAGGAAAACCTTCCGTCATAATGTCATACTTAAAAGTTGTCATTGTTGAGACATTCCCTTATTTTAATCTTACAATGTAATCAAGTTATCAGTCAACCACTTATCCTTCTAGAATCATCTTATGTTAGGAAGATTCTGCATGTACAGAATTATGAATACTTTAAGAAACATTCATGTGTATGCTCTTGGGTTTTTCACATTTTACAGACTGCTTTTTTTTTTCCTCTTCATCGGCAGATTTTAAGTAAAAATCTGCAATTGGCTTTCTTGTTCAGAAAGCCAAAATTTGGTCACATCAGGGCATTGGTGCTCAGTGCATGTGTTTATAGAACAAACCCTGAGATCTGAAGTTCTGTGATTAATTTCATGATCACAAGCCCAAAATGCAATGTAACTTTGGTTCAGTATCCTTTCAGGAACTATGGTTCTTATATTAATATTTCTTATACAGTGTACCCATGTTAATGATTGTATGGGGTATAAATATAAACATTTTCATTTTGTTTCTTGTGAACATTTGTATGAAATGTTGTTTTCTTAGCTATATATATAGCTATATATATATATGTGGCAGCCCAGGAAAACCCGTCAGAAGACGCACAGGCTAATTGCGAGATACAGGCCTATAAGGCCAAAATTTGACTATCTGGTTGAAATTAAGTTTTTTTTGCACTATTGTAAACGGAAACATTTTATCTACATTGTGTTTAATATTTTCTTTGAATGTTGTCTATAAATATGTTAATTTCTTTTTTTTAACAATTATCCTAAGTGACTTGATTTGACCGACTTGATTGTTCTGGTGCTGAGTAGATCTACAAAATGGGTGAAAGTTGGGACTTCAGCAATGCCATATGCTCACATTGAATGTGCTACTATGATACACTCAAATGTAGGTTAGAATCTCCCATTTATCAATGTCAGAGAAGAAATGCACGTTGTTAAATCACTACCAACATTGAAACAAACTGCGATTGAAATAGATTGGTGCAGTTGACATATTTTGCCTTAAAATGCTCAAATTTTGCAATAAAAGTAACCCTTTTAGATAGAAAATGAAAATGTATCAATATTTGCCACTTTAAGAGCTTTAGCAAACATTTGTGCAATTTTAAAGCCCTAAAAAGCAAGCATATTATTATGATGTCAAGACTATTTTTGTTTACCAAAATTGCAGGCTCCTGTGGACATGAAGCGTACGATTTTTTATTGTAGACAGAGTTGATTCCGATGCAGATGTTGATGAGCTGAATAGATTTTAACTCTAGAACTGCGACTCGGCCTAAAGGCTGCAACGCCCTGCGGTGCGCCTTGCCGGGCTTGTCAATCTGTATCGTCAACGCCAGTGCTTAGCCTCAGGGTCTTTGTTTTGACTATAGAGACTCCGCCTTGGCTTTGGAGTGACACAATGCAGGCCC